>JAJPUD010001411.1:69007-102820 GCA_023553655.1 Myrmecobius fasciatus | reverse complement strand
TCTCTCTCTCTCTCTCTCTAGATATAGATAGATAGATGGATATTTATTATATATGTATGTCTGAATGTATGTGTGTATGTGTATGTATATGTGTGTGTGATTTACTTGTTTGTATAAGCCTTTCAAATCTCTGTAGCACTTTCCCTTTGGTTAGACTTGGTCAATAAGCATGTTCAAGCACCTACTATGTGCTGAATAATAGACTAAGGCTGGGAATAATTAGGAGACTAAAGAAATTGCTTCTCTCTTATGAATCTATCACACTGCAAGCTTTCTAAGGTTAAAAATTCAGTCTTATCTAAATTTTAAGCCTTTCCTCTTCCACTGCCTACCACAGTACTCTGCACGCAGAAGGGACTTAATAAGTATTTGTTGAATCAAATTCAGTGAGTTGGTCTCCTGGATTCCCTTCAATTATTAGCCACCAGGGTCAAAGATTAAATATTGGAAAGGACTTCAGAAACCATTTAATCTACCCCCTTAAATATGCAAATGACAAAACCAAAGCCAGAGAATTTAAGTGATTTGCCAAGTCCAACTTTACTTTTAACATCTATTTTCTTTTTTTTCCCCAGGATGTTGTTACTTTAGAAGCAGTGTGATTCAAATGTTCAAACAAACATTTTTACCACAATTTCTACAATTCAATTCTATTTAGAGAATACAGATTTATTGTCATGGATGGCAGCAGTACAGTCATATAGACACACCAAAAAGATAAATGCCCAGTAGTGAAATGGACATACTTCATACTTCCAGGAAGAAGTAGGTTTTAAACCATGATAAATGATTAATAATAATTCTAGGAATTTGAATTTTTCCCTTTCCCTGTCAATCCATTTTCCACTGCCCATGCTAATGGAAAGGGAATAATCATGTCAGTAATCAAAAATAATAGACTTTAACATCTATTTTCAAAATAAGAATCTTCACACAGATTCTTTGACTTGAAAACCAGTACATTTTCTGTCTCTGTAATTGTAATGAAAAGGAAGAAGACAGGAGCAAATAAATGACAATGGAAGTCTTCCATATTATTCAGTTCTGAATCCATCAGGCTTCTTTCACTTCTAAAGTCAGTGCTGGAGAAAGGCAGCCTGGTTTTGGAAACTAGACTAATAATCCAGACTTTTGGACAGTCCTGAATATGTGAATATCTGGTTTTGTGATCATAGACCAATCACTTCAATGCAGTGCTTTATTTATCTCACTTGTGAAAATTGTGTTATTTATAAAGATAGAGATTATCCCCAAAGTTTTGACTTTTGTCCCCCCCCAAGTTGGTAGATCAAAGATTTTATGAAGTAGCCTTGTTGAATGCTAAAGTTTGAGATCTTATAAGAGTCAATAGGATTAGGATTTGAACAGGCAATTTTCAATGGTCCAATAGGCCAAAGTTTTCCTGTTACCCAATTAGAGAGAAGTATTGTTCATATTAAGGTCTTATGGATTTAGTCCACTAACCTTTCCAGTTACTTGGGGAAGCTAGGTGAGGCAGTGGATAGAGCAAATCAGGAAGATTCATCTTCTTTCTGACCTTATTTACTCACTAGCTGAGTCATTCTGGGCAAGCTACCTAAGTCCATTTGTCTCAGTTTCCTCATTTACAAAATGAGTAGGAGAAGGAAGTAGCAAACCATTCCAGTATTTTTGCAAGAAAATTTCAAATGGAGTCACAAAGAGTTGGATATAACTGAAAAATGATTAAAATGCATTTTAAAAGAGGATTAACAGCAGGATGATTTCAGAAAGGCCTGGAGAGACTTACATGAACTGATGCTAAGTGAGATGAGTAGAACGAAGAGAACATTAGAGAACATTGTAAATGGCAACAATAAGATTATGTGATGATAAATTCTGATGCATGCTCTTTTCAACAATGAGGTGATTCAGGTCCATTCCAATAGACTTATGATGGAAAGAGCCATCTGCACCCAGAGAGGACACTGTGGATCACAACATGGTATTTGTTGTTGTTTGCTTGCTTTTTGTTTTCTGTCTCATTTTTTTTTCCTTTTTGATCTGATTTTTCTTGTGCAGCATGATAAATGTTGAAACATTTATAAAAAGGATCAAAGATAGCATAATGTTTAATGCAAAGAAATGAATCATTAATGATAGAATTTCAGTCATACTTATAGGAAGATATTTATGGTTTGGGTACTTTCCTGTTAACATTTAAATCATATTATAAAGGTGACTAACCATTATTTCAGCTCTAAGTATGAAACTATATTAAGGTGTTTCCCAGATAGCAAAACTATCTATTTCTCTCTTGATCACCTGGTTACTTGTCAATGATCAATATTTTCATATAGGGCTGATTTCTTGGCTTTATTTATTAAACTCTAAAATCTAAAATTAACAAGTTATTACTAGTTAAAACTAGTTCCATCTATATTTTGTAGACATTAGATGAACGAACAAATAGCCAAAATATTCAACAAGTATTATTGGAGTACAAGAGGGCACAAGCTGTGTGCCCTTATTTTTCCAGATAATGTGCCTTTCTATTCTTAGGGGAGAAAAATCCAGGCTTCTTTTAGAGCTAGCAGTTTCCCTGGCTACAAATAATGGACCATCTCATTTCATATAAAAAACTCAAACAAGAAGAGTGTTTGTCAGTCTGGAACATGAGCTTCAAAGCCAAACAGAGCCATAATAAGCCAGCATCAGAAAGCAATTAGCAGGACAGAAGCAGAACCCAAAGCAATCGCAGGAGAAAGATACTAGGCACAAGAAAAAAATTAAATTGAAGCAAACCTAAACCATAATTAAGGGGTCAGAGTATCTGTCAAGACAAGAAGCAATGGAAAGACATGAATCACTGGACATAAAATATCAGAGAGCAGATCTTGAGAAGATGACCCCCAATGTTGGTCTAAGGGAAAAAATATTTCTTCTTTCTATATCAGTGGAGTTCAATAACACACCCAACAAGCAGAAGACCAACAGCAATCTACCCACAGAATCAAAGCTGCTGTTGTAAAGTCTTTACCATACCTGCTTTATTCAGGCATCTACACCTATGTCAAGAATTCTACATCTATGCTAAGAAATCTTCATCTATGTCAAAGACAGCATAATGCTTAATACAAAGAAATAAATTGTTAATGGTAGAATTTCGGTTATATATGAAGGAAGATATTTAGGTTTGGGATACTTTCCTGATAACATTTAAACCACACCATAAAAGTGACTCATTATTACACATGGTTTCAGCTCTAAGTATGAAACTAAATTAAATTGTTTTCCATAGTAATTCATGTAGCAAAGCTGTATCTCTACTGGTCAATGGTTGCAGGTCAATGACCAATATTTCATAAGGCATCACAAATCACTTCACATTAGACATCTTTGTTAATTGTGCATTTATAGAAACACAGAATCACAGAATTTGGGAGTGGGAAAAGACAGCAGTGACTCTATAGTCTAACTCACACTTGAAAGTAATCCCCATAATAACATGGCTAACAAATAGTCATTCATCCTCTGCCTGAAGACCTCCAAAAGGTAGAAAATCTCTCAAACTGTTCAGTTCTACTTTTATACAACTGTAAAAATTGGGAAGCTTTTCTTGACATCAAGCCTAAATTTGCCTCTGAAAATCTCATGCACGGCTTCTATTTCTTCCTTCTCGGACCAAAGAGAAGTCCAATACCTCATTTATATGGCAGCTTTGCAGAGAGATAAAGAGATAGAGATAAAGAGATATAGAACTGTGTATACACACACACACACACACACACACACATACACAGAGGCAGACAGACAGACAGACAGAGAAAGAACATAAAGAAATCAATAATCTTTTTTACTTAGTTTTCTTCAATCTTTTTAAACCAGTTCTTATACAACATGGACTCAAGATTCTTCACCATGCTGGCTGTCCAACTCTGGATGCTCTCCAGTTTATCAATGTCCTTCTAAATTGAAGTGGCCAGAAGAGATCACAATACTGCAGATAGCTTTGGTCAAGGCTATGTACAATGGGACTATTGTTGCCTGATTCTTTCTATGCTCCATTTAATACATCCCAAAACTGCATGGCTTATTACACCACTGACTCATATTAAGCTATTAGCCTCCTAATGTAATGGTTACAATATTCTCATTTCTGTTAAGGAGCCAGCCCAGTTCCCAACTCTAATTTTGTCAATAGGTGTTGTGTTTTCCCCCAATCTGGCAGCTTTTGAATTAGATAATGAATCAGCAATCATTTATGAAGCACCTTTTATTTACTGGAGTTATTATAGGTCTATAGCATACCAATGCAAAAGTGTAATAATTTTTGTGCCCAAAGAACCTATACATTAAATTTTGTGATTAAGCAAGTACTACATTCCTATTTTTAAAAAGGCTTGTTGAAGTCCAGAGAGGTCCATCAAACTGGCATGGTCATAATCACTGACTAAACTTGCAGTTGATTTCAAACATTTTCAATCACAACTATAAAATACTATAATATGTCATCAAAAATACTCTGAGCACATAGACTACACCTAAAATTATTAGCATTTTAATTTCACAAAGATATTCATCTCTGTCATCATCATCATCATCATCATCATCATCATCATCATCCAGAAACCAAGTAGAGAAATTATAAAGATACTGGCATTAGATTCAGTTTTAAGCACACTGAGACAAGTTTCTAGTATTTTAGAGACTGCTATTAAGATTTATTTTTCATTCCATACAATGATACTGTCATTGTGAAATTCTCCAAATGAGTTCCATAGCTAAAATTCAAGTTTCATATTATGAATTCTGACCATACCTGTAATAACAGAAAGAAATATGTCCTGGTCCCTCAGTTAATTCAAATGAATAGGGGCTGCCCTTAGAAATGATTACCTTAGGCATGACCAAGAATTCTGCTTAAAATAATTTTGCTTCTACTTGTGTCTCTTAAAATAAGGAAGCTCATGAAATTTCAGACAAGAAAAGGGGGGCAGGAGAAATATTATATTCTTTACAGAAATTTCTCAGCACTTATTTAGTTCTGTCATATACTTCTTTAAAAGATTCCACAAAAAAAAATCCAATGTTAGTATTCACCATTTCATTTTGAACTGCCAGTTGAGATTACTTGGCACACAGAAGGGACTTAATAAAGGTTTGTTGACTTAAATAGAAGCAGGCAATATTTATTTAATACAATGGAATTGACATTGGATAAAAATTGACATCAGATTGTGTCTACTGAAAATATCTTAATTGGCTAATGTGGAAGTGTAGATGACAGACTGATATCTCCTTCTAGTTTATCAGCCCAACCTGAGATTGGGGTGTTATATTGAACGAGAAAACATGAGTCCAGACTGTATCTAACAGAGAAGAGCTAAACAGAGTGAATGTCCAAATATAAGGGATGATGGGATGAATCAAATATGAAACGTAATGATAATGTAAAGCCTTATAATTGGGGTCCAAGAAATGAAATGAGTAAGTGCAGGTTTAGGAAAATGACTAAAAAGTAATTCTTGTGGCAAAAGCCTGGGGGTCATTATCATTATGGATCAGTAGTATGATGTCACCCCTCCCACCCAAAGAAGCAAACATATTCTTTGGCTACTTTAACAGTAGTTTAATGTCCAAACCAAGGTCTAATTCTGGGTATTCCATTTTAGAAAACAAATTGACAAGTGTATCCTGAGGAGAACAATCAGTATTAGTAAGGTTCTTACAAATCTATATCCTCTCAGGACTTGTTGAAGAACTTACCAATGATAAGCTTAAATAAGAGATATTTATATGTTGGACCAGATGGCTATCAAAATCCCATTTGTCTCTCAAGTTCTGCGATTCTGTGTCATAATAGTTGCACAGTATCCAAATCTTTTAAGTGTTGTCATATGGAAGAAGAATTCCACTTACTCTGGTTGGCCCCAAAGAGCAAAACAAAGAATAACTGCCAGATTTCAACTTAGTATAAGAAATTTAAAAAAACTTCCTAATAATTGGATACATCTAAAAATTAAATAGCCTATAAAATAATTCCAAATCATTTATAATAAGAAAAATGAAAATCCAAACAACTCTGCACTATTTTCACATCTAGCAAATTGGTAAAGATAATAGTAGATGGGAGAAGTCAGATTTGGAGGGAAATAGAGGCACATAATACATTATTAATGAAGCTGTGAATTAGTAAAATTATTCTGAAAAACAATTTAGAATTAAGCAAATATAGTAGCTAAAATGACCGTGTCCTTTGACCCAGAGATCCCACTTCAAAGCAATGTACCCCAAAGAAATCAAAGACAAAAAGAAAACATATACTAAAAATATTTATAATAGAATTTTTGTGTAGCAATGAACTAGAAACAAAATAGGTTTCATTCTCCTTATTGGGGAATGACTAAACAAATTATGGTACATGAATATAATGAAATTAATCTATTGTAAGAAATTTTTTAAAAAAACTTTTTTACATTAATCCATAAAAATTTTTCTATTCTTCTTTGTATTTATCATGTTTGCAAAGACAGGAAAGTAATATGCACAATAGCTTTTGACCATAAATGGAAAGAATAATTACCAAAATAAATGAAGAGGAATGTTTCTGAAACAAACAAAATATATAAGAAAATACATATTTGCTCCTATGGAGAGGTTAGAACTTCACAGGGTATGGAATATTGCATGTAATTCCAGATCTATTCAATGTCAAATGATTTTTATATTCTTTTTTTTTTCTTTTTTGTTTTGTTATAAGGGATAACTCTAGGGGGAAGTAAGGAGAAAAGAGAGAAAATGAAAAAACAGAGGTTATAAGTAAAAATACATTTTGAAATCAAGCATGCAGCCACATGACTCAACGAGTAGTGAATTTTGCATCACTAGAAGTCTTCAAGTGTAAGCTGAGTCACTATTTGTCAGAGATGCTAAAAGAGAGAGAATTTGGGGATTTTTGTTGCTGTTGTATTTTGTAAGCTGCACGTAACTGATATCTCTTTCAGTTCTGACTCCATGGTTTTAAAAGCAGGCAAAATCTGTTACACATGGGAAGTTATATTTCCTTGTTCACACTTCCATTTCCAATGCTAATTATTTAAGTATAGGCTTCTGTTTTGATTAAAGCCATTAGTTAAAGAATTTATACACATTTTCTCAAGTGTGTTTGAATTCTATTGGTCATATGTTAGCTCTCCAAATCAAAATGAAACGCACTTTTAAATGATTAGCCTTGAGAATGAAAATGAAATAGAAGCACAATTAATTCTCTGCTTGTTCTTCCCAGCTGTGGACATTAGCCAATATTCTGCCTATAATATTTCCATTTGTTCAAAGCTCATCAAATTAAATAACATAATTCTGTGCAAAATCAGTGTTATTCATCAAGCCCAGTCCCAATTTGCTGCTGTATTTTTCCCACAATCATGAATGATTTAAATAAATTATAAGGCCCAAATATATTATTAAGTGAAGTTACTTCCTGATCTAAAAACTATACAACTAGCAAATATTCCTGGAATGCAATCCTTCTCACACCATCAGTATCACTTAATTAAATTCTATGCCTCTTTTTACCCCATGAATTACCTTCAAGTATTCCTCATCCTCTTTGGTGAGTAATAGTTTTTAAGAATTTCTGGAAGGTTCTTATGCTCCCTCATAGCTGTTGTTTACCTAGATTTGTCACATTTATAGTCAAACCGCTTCAAGATAAAAAATCCCAAAGTTCCACCAAGAAGCAGGAGACCTCATACATTTCATAGATTATAAAATTCTAAGATTTTTTTGCAAAAAAAAAAACACCTTTCATTCTGTTTCTCTCAAATTCTTCTTAGTCTTTTCTTATATTTTTTTTTTGTAATTTGTATTGATTCCCTCCATCTCACAATTTGCCTGCACTGTCAAAAGTTTGGTGTTTTGTTTTGCTTTGTAGTAACTCTCAAATACACTTATAAATTCTTGTGTATTATGGTTAATTGTGTTTCTGACACATTCTCCCTAATTAAACTGTGATACAAAAGCAAAAGATTTTTTATCTAAATAATGTATCTTCTTCTCTCCCCTAACAAGATGATATTCTTTTTGTAAATTGTTCATAAATTCTTGATAAATAAATTAATACATGATACTATTATTGACAAAAGTAGCCTGAGTAAGCCTAGACCATTGTCCAGGGTTCTGGGAAATTGCAATACAATCTCTTAAAATTCCTTTATACTGATTTACCACTTTTTCCACTTTATGTTTTTAATTGCCTTTAAGAGCTAATCTCATATTCTCCCTCCTAATAATATAAGTGGGAAAGTATTTATCAAAATGTAGACAAAAGACATTACACCCTTTCCTGGCTGTTTTTTCCATCAACCCCCAAGTTTTCTTGGCCAGAAATCAGAAAATCTCCCCTAAGGCTCCTTATTTTACAAATAGTTCATGATGACTTAGTACTTAGTAGAAGACAGATGGAGCAATGGTTAATATTAACAATAATTAGTTATAATAATTTTACCATCTTTTAGTATTTATAACTTGCTTTGTCAGAATAACTAATAATAGCATATATGTATATGTGTATATAGAGAGAGCATTTCAGGTTTTGCAGAATACTTTAAATATATTATCTCATTCTATCTCCATAACAACCCTGGGCAGTAGATGCTATTACAATACTTTACAGATGGGGAAACAGAAATAGAGAAAGGATTAGTGATTTACCAAAAGCATTGGACTTGGGGTCAGAAAGATCTGAATTTGAATCCTGACTCAAACATTTACTAGCTATGTGACTCTGGGCAAGTCATCTGTCTTTCATCCTTAGTTTCTTTATCTATATTGTGCAAATAATAACAGCACCTATTTTATATGATTATGGTAAAGATCAAGTGAGAAAACATATTTAAAGGGTTTTATAAACTTTTTAAGTGCCATATATATGCTATTATTATTAGCCATTGTCCACCCAATAATTTATAAATGCTACAAAAATGGAAAATGAAAAAAATTATAAAAACAAAACAAAATATGACATTAAAATTTATTTCAGTGTTCTAACTTTTTAATAAATTAAATGCTCAAATTCCCAAGTTTCATGATATTGAAATGTATCTACAATTATATGTTAAGGTTGGTAAGAAGATAGTATGAAACTCAAGACTGTAATTGACTCTTTCAGTCTTTGATTAATTTCCAAATGCAGTAAATTCTATCAAACAACATAGTTGGAAATGAGGTAGTTTAGTTAATGAAATTTGAAGATAAATAGAAATTTATTACATGTGCCATTTGTGGGTTAACAATTTTCAGTATTACAACAATAATAGTTGTCAAACAAACTGCTATTTTATTTTTAAAGAAATCTTATATGATTTTGATGCATATACTAGAGAACCTTTGTTGGAAGTACATATTTAAAGCTATGTTGTGGTCTATTGAAAAAAATTCTATATTATGATCAATAAGCACAGTGTGATCTTCTATTTTATACATCTTCCAGTTGTCTGTGTGGTATGAAAGATATGGTCTACTGTAGAAAATTCTTGAATCCCAGGTGCCTAGTAGTATCTTATCCAATATGCCCTTGATATATGTGTAGATTAGTCTAATAAACTTTTATATAGATATGAAGATAAAGGAGATGTAGATTCAATAAAAGTATTGCTACTGCTATAGAGAAGATCCAGTGAAGAGTGCAAGTTGAAGAGCAATTCTCTATAAAGACCTTCAGATGTTTCTTTTTGCAGAAACCATTGTTCTCATTGTATAAAACTCTGGAGCAATGCCAAGCTTCTTGAATGAAACCCAAAACCACTCAGAAGAGTTTGGGATAACCATTAACATAGGAAAACCAAATAGATGAAGAATACCCATTGTCCAGATAATCATATAAAGTTGAAAGAACAATTTAAAGTGGCAATCACTCAATGTGTGCTTTGTGAGATTGCAATGTATACACATATAGAAACATTGTCTCCAATATGTATAATGTGGGTATAGATGTAAAGAGAGGCAAAAGAGATACAACTCAAATATTTTTATCCTTACCCTTTCCAAGGAAGCATTTCATTCCTACCAGGGAGGAAAACAGGAGGTTAGAGACAAAAGCTTGGTTACTCTAGCTGTAGAGGTTATTGTCAGCTTCCTTAAACACTGTTAGTCCTGAAGATGCAATTTTCAAGTTCAAGCTAAAATTCTGGTCACCATTTATTAAAGGAGAAAGAAGGAACCAAGTTTTATAACCAAGATATGACTCTCTTACCACCAATACCAGTTGCATAATGAATACTCTTAGTACGTAGCAAAGAAATCCATTTATTCAAGTTGATAATTAAACACAAATCAGAGAAAGTAAACATCAAAGATACAGAATGAAGAAACTCTGCCTTGAGAATATTATGTAGTGTTATATAATAAAGGATTATTTGATTGGAATATAACACAATATTCATAACATGTATATTTGGAAATTGAACATGGAGAAACAGAAAGAATGAGAGAGAAAGATTTCCTGAGCAAACATTGAAAATGAACAATATATATTTGGAATAATTATATATATGCATAAATATACATATATATATGTAAAATTTTTGTTCAAAGGTAGCCATATCTAGGGCAGGAAGGAGAGAAGAAAAAATAGGGGGAAATGAAATTTACATGATAACTTTGTTGCATATTTGGAGAAAATAGCTAGTTATACATGGCAAATTTGCAGTTTCATATGCAATCATCTTTTTTAATATACAGTGTTATGGAAATGCTTGGTTTTTTCCCAAAAGTTGAAAATAAAATAATTCAAGAAAAGAAAATGAACAGCAAATTAAGCCCAGGATTAAATAGGACAAGAGGAGGAATATGGACAAGATTCTTTTTGGAAAAGCTCCTTAAATGACCTCAAATTTTCCCCTGAATCAAAGGCCTGTGGTACTGGTGTTATCATATAGCTGCCAGTCATTGAACACGACAGTGTCTGAAGAATTTAAAATTCTGAATAATTTAAAATGGGGCCAATGATGGGGTACACATTTGAGTGAGAAGACCAACATATAAAAAATTGTGATGATCCAGAGTAAAGGATGTCAAAGAAATGTATTATTGAAGGAAGCAGGGGCTAGACACATAGAAAGCATAAAAATATCCTTGTGATTTCAGGAGAAAATTAGAAACACACTCAGTATACTGTATGTAATCTCTGGAAAACTTAGAGGAGTATATGGATAAAAGACATATGGATGGGTAGATATGGATGGTTGACAATCTGCATTATTAGAAGGAATATTCATCCCAATAAGATCAAAGAAGTATTTGATTTAAATATAATAAAATATACATAACACTAAGAATAAATGAAGCATAATTAGAGCATTGGAAAATGTGAACTCCGGAGGGCAAGTACTGTGTCTTATTGTTCATTCTATTCATCCCTGCAGCATATTATTATGACTTAAATAGTAATCATTGAATGTTTCTTGAGTGAATGAATTCAATAAAAGAGATTTTAAAATGAAAGGGAGAGGAAAACTATGGGAACATATGTTTGCCAAAATATATGTATAGATTCTGCATACATTGTAGAGAGTATAAACCAGGTAATTAGGTGGCACTGAAGATAGAGACTTGAACCTCAAGTCATGAAAACATGAGATCAAATTCTATCTTAGACATTCAATAGCAGTGTAATACAGAACACAACCTCTCTCAGGTTCAGTTTCTTTATCAATAAAATGGAATGATAATACTATAGACCTCACAGATTACAAATGGAGTAACATGTAAATAACTTTTTAAAGTTTTTAATATTATATAAATTACATTATTAATATCAACATAGAAGGGAAAATTCATTAAAGATGAGCAAGAAAAAAAGCCAGGAATTTAAATTATGTTCATAGATGTCCACTTTATGTAAATGCAAGAAGTATAGGTCAAAATAGGATGAAGTAGAAATCCTAACACAAAGTGTGTGGGGGGATTATTACTTTATTTTTTGCTGAGGCAATTGAGGTTAAGTGACTTGCCCAGAGTCACACAACTAGGAAGTGTTAAGTCTCTGAGATCAGATTTGAACTCAGATCCTCTTGACTTTAGGGCTGGTCCTCTATCCACTGCACCACCTAGCTGCCCGGATTGTTACTTTAGAAATATCATTAATTTTTGGTAAGATGGGAATAAAAATTGTCATATGACCAGAGATGTATTCATAAGTGTTTAACAACCAGTTCTCCAAGGAAGAAGAAGGGGTGAGGAATAAACATGATATAATTTTAAGTCTAGTCTACATTATTAACACATTCCGGATTACTTTTTTAAAGTCTAGAAAATCAACAAACAAAACAATAAATACAACCTTGGTTTGTAGCATTTATCAATTTCTTCAGTGTAAATACACTCAAAAGTTACTAAATAGCTCTAGTAAGCTGACTCCAGTAAATTCCTGCATATGATCTGAAAGAAAATGTATATTTCAAAAGGAACATGATACATAAAAGAAGCAGTGAAATTGCCTAACATGTGAAGAACAATTTATGTCAGACTCACTTCATGTGGTGCTAGATTTGGAATCAGAAAGACCCGAGTTCAAATTCTATCTCAGATACTTACTGTGTTAGCCTGGCAAATTGGTTACTCTCTCTCTCTCTCTCTCTCTCTCTCTCTCTCTCTCTCTCTCTCGGTTTCAGGGTTCTCACATATGAAGTATAGGTAATAATAGATCCAAATTACTGGTTATCGTGAAAAATTAAATGAGTTAATATATGTAAAATATTTTGCAAATGTTAAAGTGTTATATAAATGTCAGCTAATTGTAGCATAGTAGTAGTGGTGGTGGTGCTGGTAGTAGTAGTAGTAGTGGTAGTAGTAGTAGTAGTAGTAGTAGTAGTAGTAGTAGTAGTAGTGATAGTTATAGTCATAGTACTAGCATTAACATTTTTACTTGATAATTCAGAAAATAAATAAGTATTCTTGATATAGAATGAGATTACTATTATGTCTACAAGGTTATAATAGCTGAATGCTCCAAATTATGTTATTTTTGTAGCAATTTAGAAATGATATTAGATTATATTAAGTTTTAACTCCTCTCTCCCACCATGGCCTGAGTAAGATTATGTTACTGCTTGTGTATGTTTTACTACTATAGGCAAATTCAAACCAAGCCTTGGAAAAATATAGCCTAACATGACCAAAGTTTTATTTTTTCTAGTTTAAGTGGAAATACCATCACATCCCATCTTCTTTTTTTTTAACTTTCCAAGTATCTTTCTACAAAATCTCTATTCTCAGGGTTGCTCACAGTTTACAGGGATTTTTCTTCTTTTTTTAATCATGGAAGCATTTAATTTAGTGTTTGTTTTTTCTTCCTCTGAAAGAGAAAGAACAAAGATGTTAAATTAAACTTAGCTCCAAGCCTGGTGTCATTCCTGTGGACATCTCCTCTGACTAGAAATAAATTTCCATTGATACCCATGCTTTGTTTATGAGTTCTCAGCTAATGATCAGTCAATAAGCTTTCGCAAGAGGGAATTGGGCTAGGCCGTGAAAGGCTGAGGAGATAGAAAGTTCAGTCCCTGTTTTATTCCTAATTTGTATGACCTTGGAAAAGTCAAACAGACTGTGTCTGCACAAGGCCCAACATCTGGTTCAAAATTGGGGAGTGGGAGAAATCAGTCAATGTTCTGTTTATTTACATACATATATGTATGTGTTTGTATGTAAATCTTTTGGCAAGACTCAATAGTCTGAACAATTGAGGCTTTTTTTTCATATGCTATACCTATACTAACAATTTTCAAATACTTAAAAAAGAATAAAATAAAATGTGCTTAATACTGAAACTATTCTGAATGTGATTTAATGTTTCTTTGATGCTATTTAGAACTCACATCAAATTTTGCAGTGCCTCAGGGTCATCATTATGTACATGAATTATAATCATACCATAGCTGTGTATAAGTTTTTTATTAATAGAGCTCTAGATGGCAGAATGATGGATAAACCAGCGTTTAATGTATCCAGATGTTTGAAGTCACTTAAGCCAAATATCTGAATTGTTCTGTTGCATTTCCAATTATTTTTCTAATCTAATTAAAGTTATTAAACATATACCTTTTCTGAAATACGAATCTTTCTTATGGACCTGTTATTCTCCAATAATTCAAGAAGCAGTGATTTCTTTAGCTTCTGTATTCCCTCCACTGACATGAACTTCTCCCCATATGTATCTTAGTGGACAATTTCATGAATTGCTGTGACTGAAAGATTTGAATGTCAGCAAATGTGATGATGAACCTCTGCAAACCTGGCAAGGCTGACCCTCAGACAAGAAACATACAATCTGTCACTAGGCCTGTACTCAAAGCCTGGCAGAATCTGTCATAGCCTACACATTGATGGCATTGCCTTCAAGAACCCATGATCATTTCCACAACACAATGATGCATCAGAGGAGGTCTTTAGTGGAGATTTGTAGGGTCCTGCAAGCTCATCTTTGTTCCCTTCCTAGTAATTCCCTTGTCTCTCAAAGACTTGAAAACTTTTGCGTGGTAATTAGTTCCTAATTGAAACTTCTGCATTCAATCATTTGCTAACCTTCAGAAACGTGCCAAAGTATCTTCCTAATGTATGACACGCCTCAGCCCTAAAAACTTCAGTTGTTCCTTACTGGCTCTAGGATAAAATACAAATGCTTTACTCTCTTATCTGACTGATCAACCTTTCCAGCTTTATTTGACTCTACTCACCTTTAAGATTGCTGCATTGCAGCCAAGATGAAATACCAACTGTTTTCCAATTTCATTCTGTACTTTCTAATTTCCATATATTTGTTTGGACTGTTATTTCCTGGAATACATTCTCTCTTCTCCTCTACTTATTAAAATCCTTCTTTTTCCATTAGGGCCTAAATCATGTGGCACCCACTTCATGATGCCTTCCCTGAATATGGCCTCCTACTTCCAACTCACTGAAAATCACCTCTTTCTTCACAAATCTTAAATTTTCATGTAACTGCTGTTATTCACCCTCCCTCACATGGAGAATCAAGTAAATACCACATCACATTGAATGCCATCTTCCAGGAAATGCTTGGATTTCACTACAATAGTTGGTTAGGCACTACATAAAAAAAATTAGGCTCAAAGGGGAATCACTGCTTTTTAAAATAATTTGTATTGATTCATTTTGCTTTTATTTATCAGTCATTTCCATAAATACCCCTATATGCAAACCCATACACAGACATGCAGTGAGCCTTCTTACCTTTTGCTAATAAATAAATACATGACACAGTGTCATACAGTGTCACCACACTCCCTGCTAATCCCTCATCTCTGGTTGGAAAATAGAAAAATGTGTTTCCTCCTACATTCACAGAACCAAGATTAGACATTCTAATTATTCAAATTTTGGCTTCCTTTTAGGTTTGGTTCTTAAAGTTTTAATTTACTTTATAGTCATATAGATAGATAGATAGATAGATAGATAGATAGATAGATAGATAGATCTCCCATAAGAATGTAAGCTTATTATATGTTAAGTAGTTAATTTTTTCATCCCTTACATTTGTATCTATAGCACAGTGAAACATAGTAGATATTTTAAAATAGTTATTGATTGATTAATGACTCATGTTTCTCAGAATTCCTTTCATTTTTCATATTTTGAAGTACATACTCCATGAAATTCGTATGACATGATATGTTTGACCATTCTACAATTGATGGGAACTACTTTTTTTCTATTTTTATCTTGTTTTATAGTACTATAAAAAACATCACTATGAAGATTTTGGTATATGTAGGCCCTTTCTTTCTGTTTTGGATATTTTTAGGAAATAGTCAATAGTATGATCTCTGAAGCAAAATGTATGAACAGTTTAGTGACTTTTTTTTAGATCATTCCAATTTGTTTTCTAGAATTGTTGGAGTAATTCACAATTGCACTTATGGCTTACTTATATGCATCTCTTCTCACAGACCTTCCAACATTTACTATTTCCATCTTTTGCCAACTTTGACATTTTGCTGGGTGTGAATTGAATCTTTAGGGTTTTAAACTTTCATTTCTCTTAGTTATAATTTGAAGCATTGTTGCTATTCATTTTTTCACTCTTATTTTGAAAATAGTTTGCTTGTACATTTTGACAACTTTCTTGGTTCTTGGATGTTTGTGTTAGATTGCTATGATCAATTCCCTATGTTCCTTGGATATCACAAATATTTGAAACAAAAATATATTTACTAATTGATCATTTCTCTTTTATCCTCACTACCTTGATTTTATTTCTTTAAGAGCTTAATTCTATATATTCAAAAAATTTTTAAATAATCATTCTATCCCTTCTTTGGTTAGGTTAGGAATTCTCCTCTAATTCAATAGTTGATTATCCAAATAGTAAATATATTTAACTCTGTTTGATTTTTGCCCTTCCCTTCCTAGTTGCCAATGCCAATGAGCATTCAGAAGTATTAAAAACTCATCCAACTTCTCATAAATAATCTTAGCTTTAAGGCAACCAACAAAAGGTTCCAGCTACTGTAGATTTACTTGAAATTTTCAAAACAAAAATATAACCTGAAAAATAAAAAAGAAACAAAAAAACCCAACAAGTGTTATTATCATCAAGCATTCCAAGATTCAGAACCAAGATGCATCTGGAAATTGACTTCAATCCCTATTCAATTAATATTTAATGAAGAGAAAAGGTGAGCTCATTACAAAGAACATCTTGTTTCTCTATGAGTTGCCTTTCTGATATCCTGGAATTTCAGGGAGATAAGGTCTTAATTGGTGCATTATGCATTCTCTTTGCAGTCAGTATGCATGCATCAATTCACAAAAATGCAGAACAGCAAACATTTTTCCTGATCTGCTTAGGGATTCTACTCCAAGCCCCTTCACCTTTTCTACAACTCCTGCTCTTTCCTCCGACCACCTGCCTCATGAAGGACCCAGACCTATCCACTGCTAGAGGAATAGATTATAACAAGGTTAACAGTATAGAAGCTGTTTAGTTGATATAGGGCTGAGTGATTATGCAGGCATAGCCCAGAGTAGTTTATTTTCAGTTTGATTATTGCTAACTATTCTGCACCAGTCACAGGCCCACTGTGGGGAGTTTATTCTACATCATCTATATTCCCTCTTCCTTAGTGGTACTTAATGAGTTGAAGGGACTGGAAAGTTGTTCCCAGCCAAGCCAATATCCTATGAGTTATAAATGACATTTCATCCTCATATGCAGATTTCCTCTGCCTAAGTGAATTATTTACAAGGTACATCTTGTGGGTTCCAACAATCAGCTGCCAGAGATTTACACCTACACTAAGTTTCTACTCTCCTGCTGGGAGAATGTGAAGTTTCCCACTGCCCTTTAAGATCTGAAGATTTAATGGAAACTGTTTCTTCTGAAGCTGGCACTGCCTTTTTAGGGACTGTTGCTGACAAGGCTGAGCTGAACAGAAGGCGTAATGGTGCACTCTGCCACACCAAATATGGCTGCTTCAGGTGCTTACAAGATGCTTTTATTCTACTGCAGGTGTAAACACAGTGCACCAAAGAGAATTTAAATACTCAATCACCTTCTCAGGGCATTCAGTATCTGAGAAGAACTTGGAAGATTTGCAAAGGAGAAACAAAATTTAATTAAATGACCAATGTCTTAAGAATTAGAAGATTTTTTTTTAAGAAATATGTCTTTGAGTGATGATGGCTTTACTGAAATAATTGGGTTATCTCTCTATATGACTATAATAAAGGACAAGAATAGCTTGTGTAGAAGCTAAGTGACTTGTTATAGATTACAAGGTTATAAGAAACAAAAAAATTTGAGTCACCTGACTGAAAATCCAGTGTTTTTCCTACTATACCATTTTGCCTCCATCAAGAATTATGTCTGCCAAGATTAGGAGGGAAGCAATAAATTGGGAAATCATCTTTACATTTAAGGGTTCTGATAAAGGCCTTATTTCTAAAATATACAGAGAATTGTCTCATATTTATAAGAATTCAAGCCATTCTCCAATCGATAAATGGTCAAAGGATATGAACAGACAATTTTCAGATGATTAAATTAAACCTATTTCTAGTCATATGAAAAGGTGCTCCAAATCACTATTGATCAGAGAAATGCAAATTAAGACAACTCTGAAGTACCACTACACACCTGTCAGATTGGCTAAAATGACAGGAAATGATAATGACAAATGTTGGCAGGGATGTGGAAAAACTGGGACACTGATACATTGTTGGTGGAATTGTGAACGGATCCAAGCATTCTGGAGAACAATTTGGAACTATGCTCAAAAAGTTATCAAACTGTGCATACCGTTTGACCCAGCAGCGTTTCTATTGTACTTATATCCCAAAGAAATCTCACAGAAAGGAAAGGGCCTCACATGTGCAAAAATGTTTGTGGCAGCCCTTTTTGTAGTGGCAAGAAACTGGAAACTGAATGGATGCCCATCAATTGGAGAGTGGCTGAATAAATTATGGTATATGAATGTTATGGAATATTATTGTTCTATAAGAAACAACCAGCAGGATGATTTCAGAGAGGCCTGGAGAGACTTGCATGGACTGATGCTGAGTGAAATGAACAGAACCAGAAGATCATTATATACAGCAACAACAATACTATATGAAGATCAATTCTAATGGACATGGCTCTCTTCAACAATGAAATGTTTCAAACCAGTTCCAATTGTTCAGTGAAGAAAGCCATATACACCTAGAGAGAGGGATATAAAATGTGGACCACAACATAACATTTCCATGTTCTCTATTGATGTTTGCTTGCATTGTGTTTCCTTTCTCTGATTTTTTTTTCTTGTAGATATGATTTTTCTCGCATAATTACAATTTTTCTTGCACAACAATGATAAGTGTGGAAATATGTATGCATATATTCAATTTGTCAAATATTTTAACATAATTAACATGTAGTGGATTTCCTGTCATCTAGGGGAGGGGTGGGGACTAGGGGGGGAAAATTTGTAACAAAAAGCTGAATTATGTCTGCTTTTTGACATCTTCATGAGAATTGTTCAATTGTAGGAAGATTTTTAAGATTCTTTGCTGCATTACCAAATCAACATTTTTTTGCAATCAATAAACAATAAGTACAGCAGCATCTTGTATTCTATATTTTACAGTCAATTGTGCATATGTTTCAATTACATCCCTTGCACAATCCAAAGTGCCAAGTTGTATGTTAGAGCTTCCATGTCGAACAGGATGTCAAGTAAAATGAAAATCAATGCCGCTGAAATACTAAAAGAAGACTTTACAAAGAAATAAGGAATTACCAGGAAGGACTTTGAATGCTCTTTGATTTTACACA
This sequence comes from Myrmecobius fasciatus, assembly GCA_023553655.1. NCBI lineage: Eukaryota > Metazoa > Chordata > Mammalia > Dasyuromorphia > Myrmecobiidae > Myrmecobius > Myrmecobius fasciatus. The sequence goes on along the minus strand of JAJPUD010001411.1, from coordinate 83,529 downwards.
CACACACACACACACACACACACAGAAATATATGTTGAAATATATGTGTGTCCATATATGTTTGTGTGTGTATATATGTATGTATGTATGTATGTATGTATATGTGTGTGTGTGTGTGTAGTTAAGAGGGACTTGGAATTCAGAAGATTCAGGTTCAAGTCCTGTCCCTGGCTGAGTGATTCTAAGCAAATCATGTGATTTCTTGGTGTCCCAAGCAGATGCTCATTAAGATTGGGAAATTTTTCCTAATTGTAGTTTCCTATATTACTGAAATAAATCCACCAAAAAAATAAAAGAAATAGAAATAGATAGAACATAGAGGATTCCATTCCAAACAGGGAGAAGAATATGAGAAAAGAATGGAAGTAATAAGGCATAATGTATAGGAGACAGTAAGAGGAGAAAAAAAATTGTAAAAATGAAAACAAGAGAATATCAAACCTCAAATCAAAGAACCCAAATTATTTCATGGCAAATACTAACAGATCTTTGAAAATACTTTAGTCTGTGCCCATGCTATTTGAAATATTCTCTTTTAGTAAGTCCAACTTACCTGCCTACCTAATCTGAATAGATGTCATTCTAAGAACTCACAGCTATACAGGAGAAATTATATCCAGAATCTGGGAGTTTTTGAAATCTACATTTAGCATCCTAATGCCTCGGCACTCATGAGAGCGTCTTTGAGATCCAGAAACAATATGTAAACCAATCGTGACCTAGGACCTTATAGATTCATGGCATTTTGTTGTGTTATGTCTACACAGTGGGTACAAATATGTGCTTGTGTGTACTCAGGGATTTCCACAGATTCCTTTAGCTTCTTGGATGACAGTAACAGTACAAACTGTTTTACCCAAATGTATGTAGCATCTGAATGGCAGATCAGTACTCTTCTTTTAGTCCAGGTAAAAGTATCAGAAAATGTTTTAAAAATTTTTAATTAGCAAACAACAAAATATTTATGTATATGTCATATTGGGATTTATTTTGTGCCAAAGCCTAATTCAGAATTGAAAATTTGATACCTTGCTCAATTGCATATTATTTGTTATATTTAAGGTGAAGGGGGATCATTTTCTTGATTATTTTAAAGAAGTATTCATACTTTTTAGCAACTAGCTGAAATATCTATTAGGAATAATTTACTTTATTCAACTGGTCAGACACAGACACTTCTGGAGATTAGCAAGGATTACCCTGTATCTGAGATTTTATTGGTATAGGAAATTCCTAGGTGAATCAACTCCTTCTACCAATACAGGCTGGTATTTTATCTGCAATTTGTAGTCTTAGTTGTCAATCAATGGTAATGTGAATTTAAATAATTAGCCATGAAACCAATATATGTCAAAGCCTTTACTTGAACACAGGTGTTCCTGGTTTCAAGGCCAGCTCTGTAGCCCCAATTCAATGCTACCTCTATAAAAGAATAGGATAATAGTAATCCTGAGTTATCATGGCAACTTTGAAATTATTTTGTGAAAGATGCTAAGGAATCCTTGAACTCTAGCCTATATCCATATTATTTGGAATATTCTTTCTTGGGAGCTTTGTCCAAATTATCTACATGCCTATGCTGATTTAAATCATAATTGCAAAATTTTCAGAACTGAAAATAATCTTACAGAGATCATATAATCCAACCATTCTCAATTCTGGGACGCAAGTCTCAAGACAGCTTTATACCTTAAAAATTATTGAGGACTCCCTTCCAAAGAGCTTTTCTTTTTATGGTTACATCTACCATATATCTATAAGAAAGCAAAGCATCTTAGTATTGTTATAAAAATAGTTTTGATCTCTCAGATCCATTAAAAATGGTCTTTAGGAACCCAGAGGTCCCTAGACCTCTATAAAAATTAGATTCTAGTCCAATTTAGTAATTTGACAAAGGAGAATTCCCAAGTCGAGAGAGGATGATTTCCCCAGTGTTTCCCAACTTGTTAGTGCCAAAGCTCAGGTAAAAACTCAGGTCCCCTGACTGCTGTTTGCCCTGTGCTACCTGTTTATCAATATCTTACCTATATGACCTCAAATGGCCTTACAATCTCTATTTGCAAAATGTTAAGAGTTGTATTCAATGGTCTCTAAAGAGAGATTTAAATCTAAGGCCTTAGGATCCTATGATTCTATTGGTCAGGATCACATTAAACCTAATGGAGCCTTGAAATGTGTGTATTGTCATCAATATGGAAACTTTCATGTCGGAAGTATAGCAAATGTTAGATTCATTTAAAGTCTGAGAACAAGCATGATGATTTGATTTCTTATAGCCACTGTCATCTTCATCTATATATTTACTGGTGATTTATTAATATCTGTTCCACCTGTCTTGGTCTGCAGGAGACCTTGCATTTGCTGAATTTCTTCTATATAATAGAAAAAATGAAAGGAGCAGATGGGATTATGACTTATTTTGCAGTGTTGAATTTATAAAAAGATCTTTTGTCAGACATTGCACAGCACTTTGTGGGATGAAATTAATCCTATGAATAAAATTGCCGACGTCACCTAAAATAGGTACTTTATTTAAAGAAGGATCGATGGGGCTTGCTAAATATTATTTTTGGTGTTGATAAAAGCTTTTCATAATCTCAGGCTGCAAATATGGAATAAATCACAAAGTCTCAAAGTTCCTCTGATGCAGTGGAGTTAATAACCATCATCTAATGATGACACCAATACTTGTGTGAGGCAACAGCCTCCCTCAGCTGTCTCAAGTTTGTTGCACATTTTTTTTTGCTCCCTATGTAAAGCTTAGAGTGAGAGAAAAGCAGAAATCTAAAAATGCACAAGTAAAAATTGGACACATTTTGTGACAAACAAACCTCTGAAGATTTTCATTGGTGGCTTTGATAATCAGTAATTTTGATTTCTACTTTCTTCCTCTCTCTCCAATTCCATTTCTACTCACTTGTCATTCATTATATATGGTAAAGACTCCATCAGAATTCCAACACTCTACCCTGGCCTTCTTAACCTATTGGGCAACACTGCCTCTTATTTCAACAGGAACTACTTTACTGGTTTATTTTGATTCTAAGTGAAATCTGATTCCTTGTGACAAAGTTCATAAAAATACTTTATTTCACAGCCCATAAACATTAGGTCTTGCTTTGTGGTCCTTTACAAAGGAAAAAATCCCTTTGACTTCAAAGGTATTTCCCTTGAATAAGGCTTATAGAATGTAGTACATTGTATATTACTGTTTTTGTGACCTTTGGTGATTTTGCCTTGTCCTCCTGCACAAAGAAAGATCACAATGCACCTAGTTGCCTGAACTCAACTTCAAACTTCCTCATATTAATGAACAATACTACATTCTGGGAACATACTCTTTAACCCCCAAGCACTAAAAAATCTGGAGAGAAGTAAAAAAATAGTATGTGAAGGACAAAAATGCGCACTAAATTTCAAGTTAACAAGTTGATTACATCTACTGATGTTCAGGGATTAGACCCACTTTTGCTTTGTTTTATTTTTTTAATAATTCCCATCCTTTGGTGTCTTAATAGGAAATAGTGTAAGTTAGGGATTGAATTCTTCAATTATATATTATTTTCATGATCCTCTTATTATTAGTTCTCCCTTTTTAAAATTAATATAAAAGAAAGCAAATGCAAAAGAGTCCTTAGAAAGACAGTTCCAAACAAATAGTAATCAAAGTAGGAGTCAGGATTCTAATCCTGGTGACCTTGAGCAAGTTAATTTTTTCCTCATGTGTTGAAGGAAGAGGTTAGACCAGAGTAGGGGTTATGACTTACCCTCCTTTGTGTAATTGATTCCTTTGATAGTCTAGTGATATCTATGGGCACTTTTATGGTATATTCAGAAAGGACTGGTACCTCTAGTGTGAGGGCTGCTGAGCCCTTTTCAGGGCAGTTCATTCACCTTTGGCATCCATCTCTCTCCCAACTCTCATCTATAGCTCCCAGAAGCTGTAGCATGTGCAATGGTCATACATTAGATTCATTAGTGAGATAGGGGGATGTCTATTCCACATGTGTGAAGACCTCCCCCAGACCAATGAGTAGAAGAGAACTATTTGTTCCATCAGTCATGCAGATGGCCGAGGCAGACTGTGGAGCACTGAGCTTGGTCAGACATCAAAGTTGCCAAGATCATTAGTGGTTAATTTAACTTAGGCTATGGTTCATGATCCCATTTGGGATCTCATAACTAAATGGGGGGGGGGAAGAATCTTGAAATGATGATTTATTATCAGTGAATATTTGATTTGAATACCTATTTCATGTTTTATACCCAGGGTCATGTAATAATTTCTCAGATGAAAAGGGGTCATGAGTGAAAATAATTTCAGAAGCCCTGATCTCCTGCATTCCAGGTCATTGCCAGTCACCATGACTTTTGTCTTACCCCTGGACTTTGAAACCTCTGGAAGAGGGAGAATCACTGATGACTTTGTGCAATTCTGTCTCAAGTATATCCAATTCACACACCAGTCAAGACATCATCCCCATGATGCCATTAATTCTCTTCAAAAATGAAGGATGAACAATATGGATGCCTTCTCAGGAGAATGTATTTAACTTCTGAAAATAAAATGCATAGAATTACAAAGAAAAGCAATTAATTATATTGCAATAGTTATGTGTTTCTATATTTTCTATTCAAGTTTACATACTCCTTGGAAGTTTTTTGACACCCTAGTTAAGAACTCTTGGAATAGGCAATCATATAGAAGCAGCACAAAGAACTTCTATCAAAAAGTCTAGGAATCATATACTGTCTTTAACACTTGCCCAGCCACCAGAGGTGGCTCTAGATGAGTCAGAACCTCTGAATCTCAGGTTCCTCATCTGTAAAAGGGGTTGATAACAGCACATATCTCACAGGGTTGTTTGAATTTCAAATGAGATAATATATGTAAAGTGTTTTATAACTATTTACGAATATCAGTTAATATCAGAAGATCATAAAGATGTCCACACTGGAAGGGACCTAACAAGTTATTTCAGTCCAACACCCTCATTTTGCCGGTGAGAAAACTGACGCTTAGATTGATTGTGAAACTTTTTCTAGGTCACATAGGAGACAGTGTCAGAGCTATGATTTTAATTGGTTTTAAATCTAGCATTCTTTTCACTATAACAGGATTCCTTTATGTCCACTTCTAGCTCTGAAATTTTGTGATTCTTTTCTCTCTCCTGAAAATCCTGTTTAATGTGAGAAAGAAAAAAAAAAAGAAAAGAATAGCAAAAAAAAAAAAAAAAAAAAAAAAAACCTTCCTTCACAAAACCTCACCTTTGTTCTTCATCTTTCTCCACCCCACCCCCACCCCCATTTCAGACTATGGCAGTTGTAAGCAGGTGCCACCCAGCTCTGGGAAATCTGCCCTGTGAGTGATCAAGGGCCCAAGCTGATACAAACAACTTCTTCATTAGGACATCAAAACCATAGGCGTCTTTCCAATTGCAGCTGTAACTTTTTGCTTGCAAGTGCTTTCACTCATTTTTGAGACCACCTAAGGCTCTCTAAGGTACACAGCAACACAGTTTGAGACATCTCTGTGATGTTCTGTACATCATATACCTGCTAACAACCTGCCAAAGTCATTCTGACACCAAACCGAGAAGTTGATGGTTGGGTAACATATTAGGAAAGATGAAAAAAAAAAGATGGTCCTCATTACTGTAATAAAACCAGCCGAGACACCCTGAGAATCAATTACTGATTTGTGACCTGATGAACTAACCCTCAGTCAAGTAGGGAACTGCACTGAGCTTCTTACATTATCAAATGATTTAGGATGGAACACTGTCTGAAGACTTGCAACAAGTCACGGGAAAATCCGTTTGCTTAAATTGTGGCTTCCTTAATTACCTTGTTCCTGAGCACAGGGATCAAATTGAGCAACTTAAGGTGCTAAAGCACTGTGCCAGCTGGAAATGAAAAGGAAATAATTAACACCAACAAGAGCAGCATCCAGGGTTGTGACACCTTCTGACAAAAGAAAGGAGTTTTAAAGTTAAGGTGAATTTCAAAAGTCCTTGACTTGCCCTAATATGCCCAGACTTTGAAGCCCAGCTGGCACTCACCTTGGCAGACTGTGCCATTTAGTGTCCAAGAAAACTGAGGCCTGTGCATTTTCATTTCAGCTGGAGGGAATAGGAGAGACAGGGTGGTATGATGAATAGAATAATATACTTGGAATCTGTCAGTCTACATTCCAATTTCACCCTTGTTATGTGGTCATGGACAAAGCAGAATTTCTCTTTGCCTATGTGTGAGGTAATCACCTCACAGGGATTCTATGAGATTCTATGTACATATTTATGTATATACACAAATATATATACATATATATATATGTGTGTGTGTGTGCGCGCAAATGTATACATACATATGTGCAGGTGTGTGTATGTTAAATACATTTTATGCACAAATGTCTGTATATTCCTATTTCTATAAATACAAACATACCTAGAATATATACATATATATACACATACATAGAGAAATACATAAATGCATATCTGTACCACCTTGCAAAAATGTTAATGCTATATAAATGTCTTGCATTGTTAAAGAGGAAGCCAGAACTATTCATACAGATCAAACAAATCACTAATACAAACCAGAAGGAAGACACATTTAAATATCAATTCTGGATTCTAGTGTTTATGCTTCTTTGAGGAAAATATTATAATGGAAAATTTAATTAAAACACACGCACAAAGTTTTTGCCACTGATAGAACCATTTGTCTCTGTCTCTCATTTCCCAGGATGCAGGTGTCATCTGCCTGCCCAACCCCTGTCCTGCATCTTGAGTAGCCCACTGGGAAGCATCTCCCTGGATCCACAAAGAGTGCTGGTTATGCAGGGGACATGGCACATTTATTGAAAACAACCTTATCCCTTCTTTTATTGAATCCTTATTAGCCATTAGTCACTTCATTTATCACTTCCTCATCCTGAACCTGCACAAAGTGGAGGCAAAGGCCCTAAACAAAAGCAAGGGAAGTCCTTTCTATTGTTGGAGGAGGCTGGATCCTCAGTGTCTTGGATCATGAGGTCACCAAGTACTCAGACAGTAACTGAATTTGAAGGACTTAATGAGAGTTTCCTTATTCTGAAATCTCATTATGACATGGAACTGATCCTAAGTTCACAAAGACTAGCTGTTTTAATATTATATATAACATAATGACCAGGTCCAGAGGTAAGATCACTAACGATGGATTCAGAGGACCTGGATCCTGCCTCTGATACTCTCTGTGGGGTACTAGGTAAGTCACTCAACATCCCTTTGTTTCCTCATCTATAAAATGAAGGGGTTGGGCTAGATGTTCCCAGAAGACTTTCAATTCTAAATTTGATTCTATCCTCAGCCTAGTTAAGTTTGGAGGGACTCCTCACCAAATGACTGATGGTTTGGCTATTGCCATTCTCAAAGATCACATTCTAATTTGTAGAGGGATGTGATTGGTGCAGGGGTAGCCTCACCAACATAATCATTTGTTGGAGATGATGTAGAGAGAATTGCTGAGTGAGTATGGGTACAGGTGGGATGAGATGAACTTTGTGGTCCTTTCAGATGCTGAGATTCCACAATTTCACAAATGAAGAACTGAAGTGAATACTAAAGCCACTGCCTAGATTTTAAAGGACTTTGAAGATTCTGAAGTAATCAGAACAGCTGCCTGGCAGTAGGTCCACAGTTCTATCAATGACCAGCTGATGCAAGTAAATTTCTCTCTCTCTCTCTCTCTCTCTCTCTCTCTCTCTCTCTCTCTCTCTTTCCCCTCTCTTTCCCCTCTCTTTCCCCTCTCTTTCCTTCTCTTCACCCCACACATGTTTTAATATTGAGACATTTAGCTTGTGGCAAGAGTTCTATGAAACTAGCAATACTTCTGCTCAAAATGAGATTAAATGAATTAATCATTCCTCTCACTGATGAATCAACCCAATCAATACCTGATGTGTCATCAGATTGGAGGATGACATTTTCCATGAAGGGGAGTTTATAAAGAATGACTCATCCAACAAATGTGTGATCCTCCAGTGACTCACAGCTGGAGAAGTGTTTGGACAATTGGGCACTTAACAAATAGGTTTGTGGGATGTGAGTTCCCTAAAGGGAATCTTTCATTTTTAGTGGGAGTGAAGGACACAAGGAATCTCTGGTTTGTTCCAGAGCATGAATTTAGCTGTCTTAGCTATCAAACTCACTGAATGACCTCAGACAAGACACAACTTTCTTTGGTTCTTCTTCCATTTTCTTTTTCACAGGCCTTTGGTAAAAACATTGGCTTCCCATCCAGTTCATAGGATCTCAGAGAAAGTTAATTATACAATGGCTAAAAGCATTTGAGATAATTTTCAGATAGAGTTCTAAACATTTAAGATTATCTTATTCCCAAATGAATAAATAAAAAAAATATTTATTAAGCATTTACCATGTGCCAAATACCTTATTAAGTCCTAGAAGGAAATACAGTAAAATGAGGCACTCCTTGCCTTCAAGAATGTTACATTCTAATGTGATAATACATTACATTACAATACAATACAGAAATAATACATATGAGAAAATGGTGACTAAGGAGGGGTATTTGGTTTGGGAAATCACAGTGATGGTAAATAGTTCCTTAGGGGAATTAATTGATCTATACCCTTTCTAGCATCAATGACAAAATTGTTTTATTTACTCAGAGCTAGATAGAAAGACCCAGTTGTCCAGAAAGTATATCATAGCTGGATTATTGGCAAGAAAATTGTTGGGAAAGAAGGAAAGCAAGACTAGGGTTGATAAGATATCATAATATAGGATAAATGGTAAACTCCTCAAATGGGATATCCCCTTGAGTGGGATAGTTCCAGGTATGGAAAGGTTGAAACTCCAGGAAGGGTAAATCAGCTTATTAGAGCTCAGGGTCCAAGGGTCCTAATAGTACAGAAACAGGAAAGGGAAAAATAATTGGGGCAGATCTCAGTTTTAAATTTGTGTAACCACAGTAAGTGAAATCTTTTCTAGAAATAAAACATAGTGAAGAGTAAATTATCCATTCTGAGCACTAGTAAAGCCAAAGAAAGAAAAAAAATGCCTAAAACTGTTTCCTTCTCTGTGGTCAAATGAGATAACATGCTAAACACTTTATCAACCTTAGCATGCTCTATTAACACTATATTATTAACATAAGCTATTATTCAACTTAGACAAAAGCTCTCTTCCCTTCCCCTGTCCTGACTGACAACCTCCCCTGTACTCTTCAGGTGTCCATTCAACACACATTCATGGAGTGTTTCCTCTGTACAAGGCTGTGTGTTGCTACTGTTATCACAATGACAAATGAAATTCTCTCTGTGCCCTTGAGGAGTGGAGTTCAGTGGGAGAGAGAAGACATGGCCCCAGGTACAAGACTGAATGTGTTAAGTGCCATTAGAGGTATGCAAAGTGATGAAGGGTTTGGAAGAAGGGAGAAGTCTTTCTAGCTGAAGGAATCAGGGTAACTTCTTGGAAGAAATGGCATTTAAGATGAGCTTTGACAGATAAATAGTATTACAGCAAGCTGAGATGAGTGAGGAAGATGCTACTAAAGGTAACAGGCTTATTATTCTTTGTATCAGAATATCTCTAGAAATGTCCTTTTAAGAAGGAATATTTTAATCAAATTCTTTATATTAAATTACAGGATAGAATGAAAAGTATAAGCTATCCCTGGCCCCATCTCTCCTTGCTACTCAGTGGGATCCTAGACTTATGTTTTCACCAAAACTAAGATTATTTTGCCCAGTTTTCTCCCTACCTGTAATTGAATGGTCAGGTGGGGTTCACTATATTTTTTACCAAATGCAATTTGTTCAATCTGTTTCCTATCTCCCTCTAACTCTCACTTCAACAAGTTGGATGGGGAAAAAATCTTCTTAAAAATAATATTGTTCTTTAAGGGTTCTGATAAAGGTCTCATCTCTAAAATATATAGAGAATTGTCTCATATTTATAAAAATTCAAGCCATTCTCCAATCAATAAATGGTCAAAGGATATGAACAGACAATTTTCAGAGGATGAAATTAAAACTATTTATAGTCATATGAAAAGGTGCTGATCAGAGAAATGCAAATTAAGACAACTCTGAGGTACCACTACACACCTGTCAGATTGGCTAAAATGACAGGAAAACTTAATGATAAATGTTGGAGGGGACGTGGGAGGGCTGGGACACTGATGCATTGTTGGTGGAGCTGTGAACGGATACAGCCATTCTGGAGAACAATTTGGAGCTATGCTCAAAAAGTTATCAAACTGTGCATACCCTTTGACCCAGCAGCATTTCTATTGGGCTTATATCCCAAAGAAATCATAAAGGAAGGAAAAGGCCCCACATGTGCAAGAATGTTTGTGGCAGCCCTTTTTGTAGTGGCTAGAAACTGGAAATTGAATAGATGCCCTTCAATTGGAGAATGGCTGAATAAATTATGGTATATGAATGTTATGGAATATTATTGTTCTGTAAGAAATGACCAGCAAGATGATTTCAGAGAGGCCTGGAGAGACTTACATGAACTGATGCTGAGTGAAATGAGCAGAACCAGGAGATCATTATACACAGCAACAACAGTACTATATGACGATCAATTCTGATGGACATGGCTCTCTTCAACAATGAAATGTTTCAAACCACCTCCAATTGTTCACTGAAGAGAGCCATATACACCCAGAGAGAGGGATGCGAAATGTGGACCACAACATAACATTCTCATACTCCTTGATTGATGTTTGCTTACATTGTGTTTCCTTTATCTGATATATCGTTTGTGTAGATAAGATTTTTCTTGCACACCAATGATAAGTTTGGAAATATGTATACATATATTCGATTTGCCAATATTTTAACATAATTAACATGTAGTGGATATCCTGCCATCTAGGGGGAGGGGTGGGGAGTTGGGGGGAAAAATTTGTAACGGAAAACTATGTAAGGGTTATTGTTGAAGAATTACCCACACATATGTTATTCAAATAAAATAAAAATTAAAAAAAAAAAAAAATAATAATAATAATAATATTGTTCAAAACTTTGTAACTAGCCCTTTGTTTCTGATTTTCCTATAAGCACCGAAGTTAAGCTTCCTTTTCTTTTTTGGTACCTATCTTGCACTTAGGTGAAGTTAGGAAGTTAAGGAAAATCTTCCCATTCTGGACACACCAGGTTTATATCAACAAGACATAGCCCAGCTAGAGGCAAAACTTTATGGGAAGGGCAGCAGAAATTATTATAATTCAACATCTGCTCATGTAGAAGGGATAGAGTGAAGTAAAAAATCTTCCTCTCAAAAGATCCAGCATGCCATTCTTCTCCATTATGGTCAAAATTCATATAGTGCTTTATTGCTCATATCTTGTTTATTCCCTACAGCAACCTATACTATTGTACCCATTTTAAAGATAAGGAGACTGAGATTTAAAAAGATCAACTGCCTTGCCCAAGATCATCTAGCTAATAAATAAAAAATAATAATCACTGAAACTATTATCCTAGTCTCCTGAATTTCAAATGTATCTATTACACCAGGGCTTTTTAAAGTTTTTACTCTAATGATCCCTTTTTACACAAGAAATTTTTACATGACCCTAGGTATATAAAATAAGTATACAAATCAAACATTTTACTGATAATTAATCATAATTTTGTGATCCTCCACATGCAGATAAAAGACCCTATATGGGGTAGTGAGTCATAGTTCAAGAAGCTTTGCACTACACTATGTAGGTGACTAATGAACATCCTGGGTCAGTGACGTATCAGCTATACTTTCAGTCCTAAAAATCTCACATATGTTAAAAGATAATGAGCAAGAAGATGGAATCCAATGCTGAGATCTGGCAGGATTTTGTCGCCCCAAGGAATATATCATCTGAGGGAATCTGCTTCTGCTACAGAGTACCTGACAAAAGCTTATCCAAATGGACAAGGAATAGAAAGTTCCATGTCTGTCCCCCACGTTTCCTTTTCCTTCTCTTTACATTCCCCTAGACAGAAGGGTGTTCTCTGGAAGAATCAACTTCCCTTCTAGAATTATTTAGGCAACATTTTATTAACCCATACTCACCATAGGATTGGGGGGAAAAGAGACAAAATGTCAAAAGCAATGCAACCTTTAAAAAATCAAAGCTTACTCAGAATAAGCAAAAATGCATTTTATTTACAATATTATGCAGTCATAGTCCCTTTATCCTGGACTGAGCCTGAAGATTTTTTTTAAGCAAGGAATTAAATGAAAGCAGTATAGCTTCCACCTTCCAGATAGCATGTGTTAATAAATAGTATTTGAAGGGATGATGGTCAAGAAATTCTATAGAGTGTTTAGGAAGGAAAAAGAGGCCCAGAACGTCCCTTCCTGTACTTTAGAGTGAGAAGGAGGATTATAAGATATTGAAGAGCAGGAAGCTTGAAAGAAAGGGAGGAGAAATTTTACATTAGCAGTTTCCTGGCTGTCTAGCAAGAGGCTTCAGTCCTGAAGAGCAGCAGACCCAACATATTTATTGTCACTAGAAAAAGCAGAGCCCCACTTGCTTCCCTGGCTCTGGCCCCATCAGAGTGAACTGCTACTGGCTCTCCTGCCCTGCTGTTGTGGAGGCTGCAGTGATTCATCGAATTTAATATTGTCCCAAGATTCACTCCAGGGAATGCTGCAGGAAGGTTTTTCAAAAATAGCACAGCCATTAAAAACAGAGTCTATAGGCCTTCATTCTGTAAAAAAGATTCTTTATTCACTTACAGCTATGGCCACCAAACAGTTCAATAGCTACAACAGTCATAGAGTACTTCATAGTAAGAGGCTATACTTTTGATTTTTCCCTTTATTTCCCTTTATGGCTAACTTTATTAGGATTAAGAATAAAATTTTAGGTCTGAATTATAGGACCTAGAGCTGAAAGGAGATGTCCATAGTCATATCCTTCTCTTGAAATACACACATACATACATATGACATATACATATATAGTTGTAAATATATGTGTAGACATTTATATGTGTGCATGTATACATGTTTATTATGTACATTTATAACATATAATACACACACACACATTTTCTTTCCCATTTCTTTCCCATTTTCTAAAGCTCCACATTACCTGCACTTTGTTTACAGCAGAGAAGGATCATTGCCAAAGACCCTTCCCAAAGCTATAAAATGCCTCTATATAGATGTTACAAAGAAATAAAAATCTCTCCACATATTCTCTTCATCCCATGCCATTGATGATCAAGCACAAATATACCCACACCCATATTCATACACACATATAAACAGAAGTCATATTCCTTCTAAAAAATAATAAATTCTTTCCCTCCTCCTTTTGGATTTTCTTGAGGGTTCTTTATTGTTTCCCAGACGCTCTGAGAAGTTTGTCATATTCCAAGATCCTGATGCTCTTTCCCAATGACTATTTGGAACAAATTCCCAAGGGCTCTACTGCTCAACATCTTCCTTCAATAGCATTTCATAGCTGTTATTGTTTAAAATGAAGCTATTAAAAAAAAACCTGTCTTTTCATTCACAAATAAAAATGTTTATTACTGCTTCTGTTCTGCTCCTGTAGGGCCTCTTGATCTCCTACCCTTTAACCCCCTGCGTCTCCTCGGACTAGTTCAGGTCCTCATATCCATTCAGCTCACAGACACCAGATTTCCTGTGTTTGTTAAAGCAGAACAGCAAATCTCTCAACAGAACAAATTCCCAAACTAATCATTCACAATCCAAATTTCCTTAATGCCCAGAGTAGAGTTTAACTAAAATAAAAGCAACTTTGTTCAGGAAGGAGAGAAAGGGGAGCAAAAGCCACAAGAACCCCAAGTCCTACTTCAGTTCTCCCCCAGGAAAAGCTAAGTCTGATCGGGATAGGTGCCCTCATCCATCACGAACCAGTTAAGTTTGCTCTCACAAAGGGTTAACAAACGCTGAAGGAACTAAAAAGCCTTGGAGGAACAACCTCATACAAGACAAGGATGGGGATTCAGGAATGGAAGCTGACCTTGTCATCCCTGAGCCCACTCGCTGCGATGTCATGTCCCATTATTATTAGAAGGGGGCAAGTAAGGGACAAAAAAGACTTCCCGGCTTTCCTCTCCCCAGTGCAGCCCACGCTCCTGCCTCCACCTCCTTCGCCTCCAGCTGCTTTTGTTGATCCCTCTTGTGCTTTGTCCCCCGGTGGAATGCCTGGCTAAGGCCATGGCCGGTTTCATGTTCCCACTAGCCCACTTCAAAGGAACAGACCAGTGGGGAAGCATTTCCTCGAAGTTTATCTCCTTCTCCAGACAAATGCCATTTCAAATACAGCTGGAGACAGGACTCGCGATCTCATGGAAGTTGTCAAATGCAGGATTTAAAAAGTGCTGGACCCCATTTCTTCCCTTCCTGCTATTGGCCCGAGCTGTCTTGCCGTTTTATTGAATGTTCTAAAGACGAAAGGCTTGTGATTTCCATGAGCTCTTTCTGTTCTTGAACACACTTGAATACACATTAAAGAACCTGTCTCTTGGCACTTGC
>JAJPUD010001411.1:0-68607 GCA_023553655.1 Myrmecobius fasciatus | reverse complement strand
TATATATATATATATATATATATATATATACACATATATAGGTAACTATTATCTCATTTGATAGGGAATGGAGAGTCCCAAAATGATATTTTTTTGTTACACAAATCTCTAAGAAGACTCAGGGCAAAATGTAGATCTATTATTATGAAGACAAAATAGAAAGTTATGTACTACTTAGCAAGGCACCCTGTACTATGAGACAAGAGCTTCTGATAAAACAAGCAAGATCTTAAATAGTCAGTGACCATTTCTGTCATAAAAAGGATGTTCCTGGCCATGCACCCAATTTGAAAATTTCTGGTTTAAGAGGCAAACAGACATATGTGTTTTTCTGTTACAACCCTCAGAGTTCTTGCACATTGAGAAGAGACAAAGTAACATATAACCGAGATTATTCCCAAAGGGTACAAGATAAGCCATAGAATTTTCTTCACTGGTGGATGTGAAAGCCCAAGAATTATCATAATGTAGCAAGAGATAGCATGGTATTGTAGCAGAGCCATGATATTGCTGCATTTTCATTCAAAGGACCTTGCTCCAAAACCTATTTGACTTTGTGTAAATTAGTTCCTCATTTGTAAAGTGAGTTTGGTTCCAGGTTTGATTCCAGACCTAAATTTATGAAGTTAAGTGAATAATAAGTGCTAGAAGGACTAGTGATCTACAATTGGCATAAAAAAGAAATAAAACAATAAAAATATCATTAGAATCAAAAAGAAGAAAAAGATAGCTTTTTTCTCTCCTTGTCTCTCCTTCTCCCCTCTCTCATTTTTCTTTTATACACATATACACTACATCCATGAAATCTGAGCATAAATACAAATCAGGCAAGTAGAAACCTGAGGACATAAATAAACCAAAGAGAATTAAAAGAAGCAAAAGAACATCAATCAGTCCTACAGTTTTTTTTTCCAATCAGAAGAGCCCCAACAACTATAGATGCTCAATAAATATTTGTTAAATACAGAATAAAGCAAATCTACTTAAATGTGCAACATGCAAAGATGCCAGTGAGGAGAGTCCTTCCTCAAAGATCAATCAGGTAATATCACCATTTGGCAAATTTAAATGAAACAGGAAAGGGCATCAGTGCAAGTACCATACTATATATCAAAGGTTTTCAAAGACTCATCCTTATGACAAACAGGGTATAAGAATTTGTTCTATATGATGTTACAACTTTTGAAGGGATTCAGAAGCTCATAAATTGAATTGGTTTAACTATGAAATACTGATAGCCATATTGGCTCACTAGAACACACACAATATAAAAATGACTAGATAATAGCATTTTAAACAGTAACAACTCTAGTTATAAAAATAATCTTCAATGCAAATTCACTTTCAGATCTGAATTAGAATTTTTTCTATTCCTGATTCATATAATTATGAATATGACAGAATGTTGTGCATGAGAGGGGTATTATTGAGCCTTTGTAATGGATAGACCCAAAGATATCATCCTTAGGATCTTGCTGAAGGTTCAAATGGCATATTTTTGTTGTCAAGAAAAATTATCCCTGAAAACTAGGTGAAAAAAATGGGCAGAAAGTATTCCAAAGGAAGTTGACAGATTCCCTGAATCTAGCTAGCTATTTTTCTCTGGTAGAATAAAATAGAATCTGATGATCATAGTCTAGGGATTTCAGAAACCTTGGATCTCAGGGAATATTGTTTTGTTGGGTTTTGTCCCTCATCACAAATCATTTAAAAATTGCTTAATCGCTGAACAGGACTACACAGATAAGCCTTATCATTTTTTCTTCTACAGACAAGTGTGTACAACTATTCACCTCATATGTACTAACTAGAGCTAACCAGAGTACCTAAAAACCATAGTATGAATTCTATCATATTTCACAAGAAGACAAATAAGACATGATCAGATCAGTTTTACTAGTATTAGTATCTGAATTTGAATTTTTCTTGAGACTCTATAGATTTCTCAAAAACGTTTAGGGAAAGACTTTCAGGTAACTCATGATTTCTGAATGAAGGCCAAGAATGAGATTTAAATCTATGAAAAGTCTATAAAAGAGGGCACAATCCTTTTTTTATTATATATTACCTCCCCAGTCATTATGAAATCATTTGGTATTCATTGTGATAACACCAATCATTAATGTACTCATTTGGCATTCATATGACTCTCTTATGCACTTCCATAGGAATTCTGTTGTAATTAACCATTAGTTAATGTTAATAGTAATGGACATTTAAAATAATGTGCTACCAAATAGGGTCACTGACAGCAGGGAATCAATTTATTCAAGCATCAGAGACAGGAGAGAAATCCCTGTCTTTTGGAAAGGTGTTAAAGAAGATGGAGGGAAGACTTAGGATCCTCCTTATCAAATGAACAAGCCCCAAATAATGGCCCAGAGAGGCTTGACCAAATGCTTCTTAGGAAAACCTAATCTGAATTTAAGAAGGTAATTGTGACATCCTGACAGCTGATTCGGCACTTCTTCTTTCTGTTTTTATGCAGATCAACTATGCCCTAAATTATCTGTCTCATATTTGACTTAAAGAGAAGCTGAGCTTTTCTGCAAACAAACACCTGATTTTCCAAAATGATAGTCCTGTTTTCCTCCTACCTGTCTTCTTTTCTTCTTCTATTTTACTTCTCTTGGTATTCTCATCAGTTACACTTTTTATTGTGATAATTCTCAAATCTACCTATTCTGATCCAAATCTTCTATTGACCTCTAGGTTTATATATCCAATTACCTTTCAGATATCTTGAACTAAATGACTTGAAGACATCTTAAATATCTCCAAAACAAACATATTTTCCCCTAATCCCCATAACCCTTCCATCTTGCCTAATACTGTAGAGAGTAACATCATCCTCCCAGTCTCTCAGGCTCACAACCTATGAGTCACTTGAGACTTCTCACTCACCCTCCATATCCAAGCTATTGACATGGTCTTTTGATTTCACCTCTGCAACATCTCCCAGATGTGTCCCTTTTCTCTTCCGACACTTTCACCACTCTAAAGGTCTTCATCAGCTCATACCCAGACTATTGTGAGTGGGTCTTTCAGCCTCAAGTCTCACCCCATTCACTGGAATGTAAGGATTGATCTTTGCCAAAGGAGGAAATGTTTTAATTTGTTTTATTTTGCACATGGCTTAAGCCATAAGTAATAAAAAGCACCAGCCTCTCATGACTTTCTTTGAAAAAGCCAGTAAATCATGTCTAGAATCACTGAACTTTTTCCTTCAACACCCTACAAACATGATCTCCATCCCCACAGAATTGGTCATGGAATTTTATGTCCTCAGCATTGTAAGGGCTCAAGAAAATCCAAATAGTAATTGTGAAATAGAATGCAACGGAATACTCTTTTTGATCTTTTAATTGAATTATTTGGCCTTCTCTCACCTAAATGGTGAGCTATAGGTACATATTTCATCCACTGCCCTGCTCCTAAGTGCCTTTATATTCACAATATTCCAGAGGAAACAGATATTACAAAATTATATAGTGAAAAAATCCCTTCTGTTTTTTCTAGGTTTAGTCCTTAAGTCTCTCAAACCACTCTTTTAAACTTTCTCTATGCACTTAAATATTTTCTGGCTTATATTAGAGTTACCTATCTCTTATAAAAAGTACATGTATTCTCATATTAAGTCCTTCTAAGTCTGTCTCCAAATTAGTTTTCCAAGTTCATTCATACATTCCCCCTCTTCCCAATCGTTATAGTCTAACCAAACTGGCTTTCTTCTGTTCCTCACACATATGAAATTCTATATCTTGTCTCCCTGAACAAGGATGCTCATTCCCCTCTGTCTCTTATAATTTCTAGTGTTCTTAAAGCTCAGATCAAATGCCTTTTTCTACTCTTCTTCTCAATTATTTTGTATTTTTTAAATTTTGTATACATATATTTATATTTCTATATTATGTTTCTCTATATAGAGTGTAAGATCCTTGAAGGCAGTAACTATTCATTTTTTTTTCTTTTTGCAACCTAGCATCTGATTGAATGAACAGTATACAGTAGGAATTTGAGAAATGTTTATTCTTTGATTTATTGATTGATTCTTTAATTCCACCCTTATAATATATGGTCTTTTGAGGCTTGTGACCCGTTTTTTTTATCTCTGTATCTTCACCTCCCATCAGAGTGATTGGTACATAATAGACAATAATTGCTTATGAAATTGATTCAGATTTGATGGCATCAAAACAAAAACAAATAAGAAATTTGCTTTTGATCATGCCATTGGATAATAGTTCCTTCACATGGTTTCTAAGGTCTTTCATGTTGAAGAATGTAATCGTGAATGGTTCTCAAAAGGTTACTAGTCATCATGGTAGGTTATGTGCATTAGTCCATGGGCATTCCTAGGGGTGTGCTAGAGCCAGCTCTAAGATTGTTAAATTTTTAGTGTAATCATTTAGGTTTCAGAAATTAGAAATTGTGACAAAACAGGCCTTGATTTATAATTTTGTTGATTTTTAGACTTAAGAAAGTATTAATAATGTAGAGTAAGCATTTTCTACTCTTCCTGATACTAATTAAGGTTTTCTTGGAAAGATAATGGAGTAGTTTCTCATTTCCTTCTCCAGTTCATTTTACTGATGAAGAAACCAAGGCAAACAGTTTAAGTGACATGCCCAAGGTCACACAGTATATGAGCCCATATCTGAATTCAGGAAGAGGAATCTTCCTTACACCAGGTCCAGCATTCTATCTGCTGTATCATATTACTAAAAGTATTTGTTCATTCTTCTCCCTGACCTAGATGTTAAACATTTGCCAATACACATATGTATTGCTCTATAAACATTGCAGGAGCTCAATGGGAAGGTAGTAGCAGGCTCAGGGAATGAAGTCATTACCAGACTGGAGGGGGGTAAATAGAGGCTAATAAAAATAATAAAATAATAAGTTGAATTGATGTACTGCTTTAAGATTTGTGAAATACTTAATATCAATTTTCTTATTTGAGACTCATTCGTGGGAATATCCT
Source organism: Myrmecobius fasciatus (assembly GCA_023553655.1). NCBI lineage: Eukaryota > Metazoa > Chordata > Mammalia > Dasyuromorphia > Myrmecobiidae > Myrmecobius > Myrmecobius fasciatus. The sequence goes on along the minus strand of JAJPUD010001411.1, from coordinate 63,623 downwards.
ATTCACAAACCAATTTTAAGACCAACATTCTTCCTTAGACAAATCTTATGTTTTCCAGGCCTAAATCGTTGGGTTATAGATTTGGATCTGGAAGAAAACTTTAGCAATCATCAAGAATCATCCAATCAAACTGACCTTCTTGCTGTTCCTCACAAATGACATCCCATCTCCCATCTCTATGCCTTTGCAAAGCAATGCCTTTTTTTTCACCTCTGCCTCTTAAAATCTCCCTACAAAATTCAACTCAAATGTCACACTCTATATATAAAGACACACACACACACACATACACACACACACACACACACACACATACACACACACACCACTGATCTTTAACTTCTTATACACTTCTACCGCTAGGAGACTATTTTTAGTTTGTTACTGATAGTGTGGTTTTTGTTCTTTTTTATTGATATTATTCATTAAAATCCTGTTCGTTTTGTTGGTAAAAAAAAAAAGAAAAGGAGAAATATTAACTAAACTAAAGGGTTGCAAAGAAACAAAGACACAGGCAGGGTCCTAAGGAAATAGGAATATCCTTTTTATGCAGACTCCCCACATCAAAAATTTCTGGGAAACAGAAACATCCAAATTAAAATTTTCACCAAAGAAATCATATTTCAGTCTCCTAGTTCTCATTTTTGTTGTTAATAAATTTGCCATAAAGTTGCCCTGGAACAGGAAAAGCTTTTGAGAAGAGGAGAAAGCAGGGAGGCTTTATCATTATAGCACAATAACAGGACCCCTTCCAATTCCCCAAAATCTCAGTAGGTGGAGGTTTGGCAATCTTTAAAACTCAGTCAGTATAATAGCTTTACCCATTGGGAAAAGAGGTGATTGCATACTTGATGGCATTTCAAGGTCAGAAGAAAGATCAACTATCCTCTTAAGTATCTCCTTCCCTATTTCCAAATAACTGAATCCTTCTAACAGTAATAAAACCTATCATCTGATAAAGCAAGGACTCCTAACAGCTTTTTAGACTTCTCTGGGAGTCCAGTAAAACTTGTGGAAAACTTTCTCAAAATAATTTTTTTAAATGTATGAAATGAAATATATGACATGGCAAAGGAAACCAATTCTGTCAAAATATAGTCTTCAAAATATTTTATCTAGCCCTTTGGAAAAGGGAGGAATTTATGGCCAAAGAAGAACTAGAAACTGTTATGAAATAAAAAATGGATAAATTTGATTGCATTAAATTAAAAAGGGTTTGCACAAATAAAACCAATGCATCCAAGATTAGAAGGGAAGTAGAAAACTGGAAAATAATTTTTATAGCCAGTGTTTCCGATAAAGACCTCATTTCTAAAATATATATATATAAATAAGAGTCAAATTTATAAGAATACAAGTCATTCATTGATAAATGGTCAAAGGATATAAACAAACAATTTTCAGGTGATGAAATTAAAGCCATCTATAGTCTTATGAAAAAAATGCTCTCAATTTAAAACAATTCTGAAATACCATCTTATACATATCAGATTGGCTAGACAAGAAAAGATCATGATGAATGCTGGAGAGGATATAGGAAAAGCGGGACACTAATGCATTATTGGTGGATTTATGAAATGACTCAACCATGCTGAACAGGGCTATAAAACTGTGTATACCCTTTGACACATCAGTGCCACTACTGGGTCTGTATCACAAAGAAATCATACAAGATGGAAAAGGACCTATATGTGCAAAAATATTTGTATCAGCTCTTTTGGTGGTGGCAGCAAAGAATTGGGAAATGAATACATGCCCATCAGTTGGCTGAATGAGTTATGGTATGTGAATGTAATGGAATATTGTTGTTCCTTAAAAAATGTTGAACAGGCCAAGGGAAAGTCAGGAACTATATGAACTAAACTAGAAAACACTTTCCACACAAATAAAATCAGACCTAGTCAATTGGAAAAACTTAAAATGCTCATGGGTAGGCCGAGTGAATATAATAAAAATGACAATACTACCCAAACTAATTTACTTATTTAGTGCCATACCAATCAAACTCCCAAGAAATTATCTTACAGACGTAGAAAAAATAGTAGCAAAATTCTTTTGGAAGAACAAAAGGTCAAGAGTTTCAAGAGAATTAATGAAAAAAAGGCTGATGATGGTGGACTTGCTGTACCAGATCTAAAACTATATTACAAAGCAGTGGTCATCAAAACCATTTGGCACTGGCTAAGAAATAGAGTAGTCAATCAGTGGAATAGGATAGAATCACAAGACAAACTAGGCAATAACTATAGCAATTTAGTCTTTGATAAACCCAAAAACCCCCTCTTCTGGGATGGGATAAGTACTCACTATTTGACAAAAACTGCTGGGAAAATTGGAAACTAGTGTGGAAGAATTTAGGGCTTGACCCACATCTAACACCACATACCAAGATATGATCTGAATGGGTTCATGATCTGGATATAAAGAGTGATACTATAAGTAAATTAGAGGAACGTAATATAGTTTACCTCTCAGACCTATGGAGATGGAATAAATTTATGTCCAAAGAAGAACTGGAACTCTTAATTGAAAACCAGATAGATAACTTTGACTATATTAAGTTAAAAAGTTTTTGTACAAACAAAACCAATGCAGTCAAGATTAGGAGGGAAGCAATAAGTTGGGAAATCATCTTTACATTTAAGGGTTCTGATAAAGGTCTCATCTCTAAAATATATAGAGAATTGTCTCATATTTATAAGAATTCAAGTCATTCTCCAATCAATAAATGGTCAAAGGATATGAACAGACAATTTTCAGAGGATGAAATTAAAACTATTTATAGTCATATGAAAAGGTGCTGATCAGAGAAATGCAAATTAAGACAACTCTGAGGTACCACTACACACCTGTCAGATTGGCTAAAATGACAGGAAAACTTAATGATAAATGTTGGAGGGGACGTGGGAGGGCTGGGACACTGATGCATTGTTGGTGGAGCTGTGAACGGATACAGCCATTCTGGAGAGCAATTTGGAACTATGCTCAAAAAGTTATCAAACTGTGCATACCCTTTGACCCAGTAGCATTTCTATTGGGCTTATATACCAAAGAAATCATAAAGGAAGGAAAGGGCCCCACATGTGCAAGAATGTTTGTGGCAGCCCTTTTTGTAGTGACTAGAAACTGGAAACTGAGTGGATGCCCTTCAATTGGAGAATGGCTGAATAAATTATGGTACATGAATGTTATGGAATATTATTGTTCTGTAAGAAATGACCAGCAGGACGATTTCAGAGAGGCCTGGAGAGACTTGCATGAACTGATGCTGAGTGAAATGAGCAGAACCAGGAGATCATTATACACGACAACAACAATACTATATGACAATCAATTCTGATGGACATGGCTCCCTTCAACAATGAAATGTTTCAAACCACTTCCAATTGTTCACTGAAGAAAGAAGAAAGCCATATATATCCAGAGAGAGGGATGTGAAATGTGGACCACAACATAACATTCCCATACTCTTGATTGATGTTTGCTTACATTGTGTTTCCTTTATCTGATATGTCTTTTGTGTAGATACGATTTTTCTTGAACAACAATGATAAGTTTGGAAATATGTATACATATATTCGATTTGCCAAGTATTTTAACACAATTAACATGTAGTGGATATCCTGCCATCTAGGGGAGGGGTGGGGAGTTGGTGGGAAAAATTTGTAACAGAAAGCTATGTAAGGGTTAATGTTAAAGAATTACCCACACATATGTTATGCAAATAAAATTAAATTTAAAAAAAAGACTTGAAGTTGTAGATGAGGCAGTGAGTTATATCATTTAGGAACTCCTATACCTATGAAATCACAGGTTGAATCCTGTCTACTCAAAATTTTTGTGGAGGGGGAAACAAATAAACATCTACGTTAGAAAAAAAAAGGATTATAAGACACACTTTATTGAGAAGGCCCTAGGATAGATAAGAATCAGAACATTCAATGGATTCTTGTCTGGAGTCCAACATTGGCTCTCTTTGTGATCATGGAATTTATTCAGTCTGATAAATGTTGGAGAGGATGTGGGAAAAACAGACACTAATACATTGTTGGTGGATTTGTGAAATCATCCAACCATTCTGGAGAGCAATCTGGAACTATACCCAAAGGACTATAAAATTTTGTATCCACTTTGATCCAGCAGTGCTACTACTGGGTCTGTATCCCAAAGAAATCATAGAAGATGGAAAAGGACCTACATGTGCAAAAATGTCAATTTACTTTTCTGAGAATCATTTTCCTCACTTAAAGACAACAAAGTTGGGTTTAACAATTGTTAAAGTCCCTTCCAAGTGTAATATGACATCCCAAGTTGGGAACAAAATGCTATAGTAGACTTGAAGGCACTTGAAAAGCAAAACAGGCTTTGGAGTCATAGTATGAAATAATGTGTATGGAGTTAATTGTTCCCTCTTTATCATTTGCTCTACTGGACTGACTTTTTCCCCCCTGAGACTTTCTCCATGTTCTGGTAATAACAACAGTACTTCTTTCTGCAAGGTAGGAATGGCCTCATGGCGTATAGACAGCAAACTTAAAACAATCACAGCTGTTTCTGGCTTTGGAAGACTGTCCAGCATTTTTCTCCTTAAATTTCATGAAGCAAGAAATTCCACACTCAGCCCACCTTAATCATTAAACAGCTACTTGTGTCTACCTTAGCGTGCCTATAAAAGCCATGAAGTAGAAATCTTTAATTACTCTGAAAGGTCAGGCTTCAAAATGGTATATTTAATCTGTATTTAAAGGAGTACATTCTATGGAGATGTACTGCTGGAATCCAAACACTTGCAACTTCCATTTTAAAAGAAGAACGCTTTCAGTCCAATGCTTCCATTCAGATGCTGAACATTTCATTCTCCATCAGCAGACAGAGGCTTCTCATGTGCCAAACAGAAACCTGAAGTGGTATAGGGTGATTATTTTGCTATGGAAATCAGTATTTGAGGGATTACTTTATATTTTAATGGTCTCTTGTCAAATCCAAATTTGTCAAATCTAAAGAAAGGAACTGGTCTGCAGGAGGTTGATCTTCAGTTCAGAAATCTAGGAGTTGGAGTTCTAATCAATGCTTTCTTAATGACTTCAAATATGATAATAGCTACAAGACCTATTTCCATATTTATAAAAAGAATTTGTCACATAAAAGCTCTGAACAAAATACTGACTAGCAATTCTACAATCTGATGCTAGTAGCATAAAATGGGCCTCTGGGTAAATATCAGTAAAATTTACACAAATCAGTTTTTAAAAACAAATTCTATTGATTTGGGAGAGTTCATATTCTATGAGATTAAAAGGAAAAAAGATGGAGAAGACCTGGGATTGGTGGGTTGGTTGTTGTCCTTAATTCTCCAAGAGGTCCCAAATGATATCATTATGTTAGAGTCAAGTTGCAGTGTGTCTAACTGTGGCTGATCAGAGCAATATTAGCTCAGAATGCTCTGCCACAGGTTGGACACAAATAGACCCTCTGAACATTCTCTACTCTGCACAACTTATGTTTCTTCAGAGCTAATTCAATTCTGCTTTGCTCTTCTCTGATCAGGGCACACTGTCTTGTGTGATCCTGTACCAGTGTATCCTATATCAAACAATCAATTCTAAACCTCTTAAGAGAGATCTTTGTATCTGAGCATCTTCTGAGCACTTGCTCTGTGTGAGTTCTCCATAAAATAATCTTTTTAGCAAGCATACATTTGACATTTGAACAATGTGGCAAGACCAATGGAGTTGTGCTCTTTGCAGTAGAGTTTGAATTCTTGGCAATTTAGTTTGAAAAAAGGACCTCAATGTTTGGTATTTTATCCTGCCATGTGATCTTCAGAATCTTCTTAATTTAAATGGAAAAGAATCAGTTTCCTGATATAATGCTGGTATACTGCCCAAGTTTCACAGATGTACAACAATGAGGTCAGGACAATACCTTCTATTTGGTAGTCACTCAAATATCTCTCCTCTCCCACATTTTCTTTTGAAGCTTCCCAAACACTCACCTCAGGTACAACCAGACACAATGATATCAAAAAAGGAAAAATAAGAACAATGGTAGTTTAAAATATTTGGTCATTAAAAGCTAAGTTCAATTGTTTGAACTTGCTGAAGAAATGAAAGTGTTATCATGCACTAAGACTAAAGCCCTCTGCTATACCAACGTAGTTACAACTCTAATATTCAATGACCTCTTGGTCTTAAAAAAAGAAAGATGAATTTGCCATGCTTGGTTGTCACCATTGAATGAGATTTGCAAATATCATGTGGACTTATTTGTTGATACTAAGGTAGAGCAATACATGTTCACATTACTATTAATAATTACAGTCTTATAATGGTCAATGACTATATTAATTTAGTGTTTGATAAACCCAAAGACCCCAGCTTCTAGGATAAGAACTCATTATTTGACAAAATTGCTGGGAAAATTGAAAATTAGTATGCAGAAACTAGGCATTGATCCATGTCTAACACCCTATACTAAGGTAAAGTTGAAATGGGTTCATGATTTATCCATAAAGAGTGATATTATAAGTAAATTTGAAGAACATAGCCTAGTTTACCTCTCAGATCTGTGGAGAAGAAAAGAATTTATAGCCAAAGAACTGGGCTACATCACTGAATGCAAAATGCATAATTGTGATTATATTAAGTGAAAAATGTTTTGTACAAACAAAACTAATGCAGACAAAATTAGAAGAGAAGCAATAAACTGGGGAAAAATTATATTCAAGGGTTCTGATAAAGTCCTCATTTCTAAAATATAGAGAGAGCTGACTCAAATTTATAAAAATTTAAGCCATTCTCCAATTGAAAAATGGCTAAAGGATATGAACAGACAATTTTCAGATGAAAAAATTGAAATTATTTCTAGTCAAATGAAAAGGTGCTCCAAATCACTATTGATCAGAGAAATGCAAATTAAGACAGCTCTGAGGTTCTACTACACACCTATCAAATTGTCTAAGATGACAGGAAAAGATGATGACGAATATTGGAGGGGATGTGGGAAAACTGGAACACTAATACATTGTTGATGGAGTTGTGAAGTGATAAAGCCATTCTGGAGAGCAATTTGGAACTATACCCAAAAAGTTATCAAACTGTACATACCCTTTGACCCAGCAATGTTTCTATTGTGCCTATATCCCAAAGAGATCTTAAAGGAAGGAAAGGGACCCACATGTGCAAGAATATTTGTGGCAGCCCTTTTTGTAGTGGTAAGAAACTGGAAACTGAGTGGATGCCTATCAATTGGAGAATGGCTGAATAAATTATAGTATATGAAGGTTATGGAATATTATTGTTCTGTAAAAAACGATCAGCAGGATGATTTCAGAGAGGCCTGGAAAGACCTACATGAACTGATGCTGAGCGAAGTGAGCAGAACCAGGAAATCACTGTAGACAGCAATAATAAAATTATACAATAATCAATTCTGATGGACCTGGCTTCAACAATTAGATGGTTCAGGCCATTTCCAATGATCTTGTAATAAAGAGAGCCATCTATACCCAGAGAAAAAAAAGGACAATGGGAACTGTGTATGGATCACAACATAGTCTTTTTTTCACTTTTTGCTGTTGTTTGCTTTCATTTTGTTTTCTTTCTTATTTTTTCATTTTTGATCTGACTTTTCTTGTGCAGCATGATAATTGTGGAAATATGTATAGAAGAACTGTACATGTTTAACATATATTGGATTTCTTGCCATCTGGGGAGAGGGTGGGGGAAGGAAGGGAAAAAAATTGGAACACAAGGCTTTGCAAGGGTGAATGTTGAAAATTATTTATTCATAAGTTTGGAAAATAAAAAACCCTTAAAAATTAAAAAAAATAACTAAGGTCTTTGTAATATCTATGAAACACTATGCATTTAAGAGAATGCTTTTCTTCAAATATTATAATGTAAATCTTGAGTTTGTGGTACCACATTGTCCAAACACCACAATAAATTGCAGAAAAAGGAACCTGGTGATCTGGTGAAATTCTGATTTTTTGGTTACCTCTTGCCTTCTTAAAATTTCCCTAATGGTTTCAATTAAATAGGTCAACATTCTCTATTTTCTTTTTCTTAAAATATAAATTAAACATAGATTCACAAATAGCTGATTTGAAGCAAAAAATCATTTAACCTCCTGTGTCCTCAATTTCCTTATATCTATAAAATGAGAGAGTTGGCCTATATAGATTCTGAGGACCATTTTAGGTCTAGAGTTAGAAATTTCTGAGTCTAAGACCATTTCAAAAATTGATAACATGTACCTAATAGATAATCATTAAATACTTGTTGAATTAATTCTAAACTTTTGTTTTCTCTGGTTAGAAAAAATGTCAATTAACTTCTCTGAAATAAATAGAATACTTACCTAAGGACAATAATATTGGAGAGAAAGAAAAGGAGAATATTATTGATTTAGTTCATTTTACTCTATCTATGCCTTTTCAGGCATGAGGTGGGATTCAGGATGTCAGGAGTCAACCAGTAAAGGTGACTTTTGACTTAGCCAGGAGGACCCAACATCCTATGGCTACAATTGAAAATTTAAAAAAAAATCAATATAGAAGAGAGTCTTGGATTTGGAGTAAGCAACCTGGGTTCTAGTTTCATCCCTGAAACTTAATCACAAAATATTGGACAAGTTATTCAGCCACCATTTGTCATTGCTATTCCATGTGTTGGACTAGAATTGGGAGTTCTTGCTCTTTTTGTATGTTGTGGACCCCTTGTGCAGTATGGATCCCTTCTCTGAATCATGTTTTTAAATGTCTAAAATAAAATTCATAGGATTACAAAGCAAGACAATTCTAATGAAATATGACTTTCCTAATTCACAGGCCACCTGAAATCTATCCAGGGAAATATATCCTTGGTCCTTGGTCCTTGGTTACTATGGATTCTAGGTTATAAACCTCTGGATTAGGTAGAATCAAAAGTCTCTTCCAGATTTATTGTTCTATTTCTTCCTTATAGGTGAGATCAGCATATTTAGAAAACAATGGTGTAGTCAAAAGCACATTAATGTTTAGCAGTAAAAAGATCTGCCTTCAGATCCTGCCTCTGATGCTTACAATCTGTATGATCACTGGGCTGTTTCCTCATGTGTCCAAGGAAGTGGATAGATTTTAGAAGATGACTAAGGTCCCATTCAGTTCTAAATCAGAGTGTGGGGATGCTTGTGCTCCTATTTCAGAGCACAACTCATATTTATATTGATGTACTTAAAATAAGTACATTTTTAGTAATAATGCAATATCTAAATGAGCATTCTGTGTCCAATAAACTAAGTCAACTCTATATTAACTTTTCATAACAACTCATTCTGCAAGAATATCCTCAGACTGATTTTTTTAATCAACACCTTTAGTTTATGTAGGACCCTACAGGATGTTCCTTTCCTCCCAACTAGAAGGGTGTTAGAGCAGTCCAAGCTGGATCTTTTTTTTCCATCCTCTGCTCCCAAAATGGAGAGAGAGACTATGCCTGCCTGGTGGTGATAATAATAATTTAGATTCTGAAAGCTCCCTTCCTCTAAAAGTGATTAGCTTTTCAATGTAAATAGCACCCAAAATGTGGGCTGATGAGTTAATTCATTCAAGAATAAAATCCATAGAAAAGACAATAGAAAAATAAGAAAAAGCAGGATACCAGCTTGGAAGACTCAGGGGGAAGCTACATTCTCCATTAATAAAAGGGGAAAAAAAATAGCAGGAACAGGATGTTTCTGAAACTGTTAATGACATTTCGGTGTTTCTTTATCATGGGTAAACATGACATTTCTGTAATCGTATCTAGATATGAAATCTAACATGAACAATTAGCCATTGCTATATTGCCTGATGTTCATATTAGACTCCAGGCTCAGGAACCTTAGGATCACAAGTACTCCTGACCTGAATGGTTATAGAGGAAAGGGAGGACCCCCAGTTTCATCTGGGTACACTCATCTGGGCATTCACATTTTATGAGCTAATTTAGCTCATGGGAGGAATCTACTAAAAGCCATGGGGAGACACAAACATAATGGAGGCCACACTGAAAAGTTCAGGGAGATTCAGAAGATAGGAGTTTAGGAACATAACGAACATAGAGAAGGACATTCTGTTTTCCTTCAAGATCTCTGTTTACAAGCCTGGAGAAAACCCAAGCTGTATCTCATAATCATAAATCTCCAGATCTAGTAAGTGCCTGAATGCTCCAATTCCCTCTCATGTGTGTGTATGTGTGTGTTATGTATGTGTGGTTTGGGATTTTTTGCTTTTGTGTTTTAGAGGAACTGGGAGGACAGGTTGCTGTTAGGATTTTGTTTGCTTTTCTTTTATGTGAAGCATTTGTCTCCCTTTGGAATATATTAGCGCTGCTGGTACCCTTCTAGTCTTAGATGTTCTGACCATTGGATCCAGTATTCTATGCTGTGCATTTAGATTAGAGTGTTTAATCCCGACAAATCAGCTACTCCTTCCAACTCTCCCCTCAGGATTTTTTATTCTCTAAAATGGGATTTGAGAGGATCTTTCTAAGATAAGGTCTTTTGTTGTTGCTTTTTTTTTCCTTTCTAGGTCAGAGAAACCTATTGTCCCATTGATCTCACAGTGAAACACTCTCTTCCAGACACTCTTTGAGGTTTATTTTTGTTTGTTTTATTTTGTTTTGCTTTGCTTTGCTTCAAACTGAAAAATGGACAAGGGTTTCCAGGACCTGGCAGACAGCAATAGCACTTCAGGTAGGTCAAGATGATACCAAGGGCATGAAATTATTGGCAATGTCCTCAATGCCCTCCCTCCCCCTGAGTTTGAGATTCATTTCTGATTGCAGAGTAGAGTCCTATGTTGGCTCACTGCCACTGAACTGCAGGTGTGTATTAGGATTATCAAAAAGCTGCTGTTGTGATCAGAGAACGTCCACTGGGGTGACATGGGGTGGAAATGGGCGGGCACGGGGACTGAGGGTGGGGTGAGGTTGCCACCCCAGGGAAATGTTCTGCAGCTCCAGCTGCCACCCCAGCTGAGACATCACATGAAGGCAGCAGCTGTCCAGGGCCACCAGGGGCAGAATGAAGTGCACCTGTTTGCAATATGCTTCATTATCATCAATATTCGTATAGTCATTAAGGGTAATACATTGATAAAATACAGCTGCATCCAAAAGGAATTGCATTGCCTTTAATGTTGGGAATTTAAATTCCTTTGGCAGATATTAAAAGTCAGTGGTCAGGGCAAAGGCTTCGCAGGGTGAGTGCTTTGTTGTCTCCCGTGGTAAGCCCTGGCATCTTCCATTCTTTCTGTGTTGCATTTGCTCTCCTCTGTGGAGAATTGAGAATGGCGAACCAAGGCCGAGGTGAGCCGCTAGTTTGCCAGTAAGTCACAGAGCTGAGAAATGGTAGCGAGTGCTGCATTTTGACACTCTCGTTGCTCCTTCTGTGTACTTGGCTGCCTCGCTTGTACAGTCTAAGACTATAGCAGAACAACAGCGGGTCAGGCGGCAGAGCCAGCCAATTTCTTTAGCCCTTTAACATTTGTCAATTTGGTCTTTGAAGGGTCTCGACTTGGATGCTCAAGTTCTATTGACTGAAAGTCACTTTAAAAAACAAACCAAAAAAAACCAGAATTTCTGTAAGTTCACTTGTCTCCCTACAGGAATTAAATCAGAGACAGGAATTATTGGCATGCAAAGTGAATATCAAAAAATATTTTAAAAAAATAATTTATAGACACTGGTCAAATGAGAGCATCTCTGTGATCCATAGAGAAAAAAATAGGGAGACAGATGAAGATAGACTCCCTGCTCTGTAATGGTAAACAGTACCAGGTTGAAGAATAGGAGTCCACTGTGACCCTCCTGTTCAAAAATAAGTTCCAAAAGACCACATGTTTAATGACTACTGACAGAAACTCTTTGATACATACCCCTTTACACCAGAAAAGAATGGAGAAGGTAAAACTAAAGACAGAGCTAGATTACTCACAAAGATCCAAGAGCAAGGGTATTCTACCCACCCCTGTGTTTAGACTTTTCTGATCTCATAACTGGAATATTAAGTGACTAGGCTTTGCTCAGTCCAGATTGCAAAGTATTGCAATCTATAAAACACATAGCCCCTAACTTTTTTTGGCTAATTGGTGGTTCCACTAGTTTCTGGATAAGGCAGAATTCAGTGGAAATGGTCTTTCTTGTTCTGAATATTGTATTTCTATTAATAGAATCTAAGATTACAATAGTTATAGTAAGTACCACATCCCACTGACTTAAATTGAGTTTGCTTGCAATACACTAAAACAACTGGCCTCTTTTTTTTTAGTAGAATTTCTAACCTAGTCTCTTCCATCTTGTACTGATTTGGTTGATTTCTTCTTAAACCTCAAGTGCAAGACTTTGCATTTATCCCTATTCATTCAATCTTTTTTTCCATTGTCAACAACAAAGTACTCCTTAGCTGAATATTCACCTCTGAACACATCCTACTTTGGTTGGAACCACACTGGGCCCAGGGTAAATAACCCTTTTGAAAGAATAGAGAAACAGGATAATGAGGATGGTTTCTGTGTGGCAAAAAATGGACCTCTCAGAGAAAAAAAATGTTTTATAAGTGATCATCAAAGGGAAAGAAGTGGCAAATTATTCACAACATAATCAGTCATTAATTGGGAATCAAGGCAATCACCTGACCTGTTGCCTCTGTCTTGGTAACTGGTCAGGTGTATATGTACATTTTACCCAAAGGAGAACTGTTAACTGTTAATAAATTGGTTGCTGTGCTGAGAAAACTTAGGAAGCTTGGTCTCCAGAAGTCCAGAGAAATACTTCCAGTTAAAGGGGCAGCTAGGTGGCACAGTGGATAGAGCACCAGCCCTGAAGTCAGGAGGACCTGAGTTCAAATCTGGTCTCAGACACTTAACATTCCCTAGCTGTGTGACCCTGGGCAAGTCAGTTAACCCCCATTACCTCAGAAAAAAAAATGTAAAAAAAAAGACTTCCAGTTAATTGTTTTTAAACAAATATGGCCTAATGTAGCATATTTCTATAATATATCTTCCAAACCCATCCTAGATGGACCTAGAAGGGTCTAGGGAGGATGGCACTGAGTGATTGTCAACCAAAAAGAAGGAAAAGACTATTTTCCTTTCTGCCCCTTCCTCTAGAAACATTACTCTTTACGGACCCCTACACAGGTTATCCTGTTGAGTCAAGTATGTCCACTGATCATGAAACTCTGTAAGCATTGTATATAGGAAGGTTGGCAATAGGAAGGGAGTGCACTTGGTTCAGCAACTTTAGCAACATTCAGTAAATATAACACATATTCAAATCATATTAAATCATATGCTCTGGAAAATGTTTAGGCCCATTAATAATCCAAATGAAAAACAAAACCTTGTGCACTTCCAAGTCACCAAAGTTAGCAGAAGAAAAACATATGCCATGAAATAAAATTTGATTTACATGCTTTTGAGTAAAGAGGGGCAATTAAAAGTCTGGCATTTGGCAATTCAAAGGTTACTTGTAAGTCAAACTTTATTTAGAAGAGACACAATGTTATGTTCCTATCAAATTCATGTCTTGGATTTTTTTTAAATTCCTCTCAACAGGCGTTGTTTAAAAATAAATATATCATTGCTTCTTTTTGTGTGCATGTGAGTCACTTGCCAATGATCCCCCTCCCCCAGCTCTCCCTTGGAAAAAAGAAGTATAATTAAACAAATCAAACCAACATCTTGATTGTGTCTGACAACATATGTCCTGATCCAAACCTTTAGTTTACCACCCCTGCATAGAGAGAAGGAAAGTGGAAGGGAATAAGCATTAATTAAGCACCTACTATGTGCCAGTCATTATGCTAAGTCCTTAACAAATGTTATCTCATTTGATCTTCATAACAACCCTAGTAGGTAGGTAGGTGCTATTGTTATCCCCATTTTATATTTGGTAAACTGAGGCAGACAGATTAGGTGACTTGCCAAGCTCACCTAGCCAGTAAGTGATGACAAATTTGTATTCAGGTCTTCCTGACATCCAGGAAGAAATGCTTCACTGATAGTCCTCTGAAGTTAAATTATTGTGATGATTGTGTGAATTGTTTTCTGGTTTCTACTTATTTTGATCCATATTCACTTATATAAGTCTTCCCAAATTTCTCAAAATTCTTCATACTCATCATTCATGCATGCACAATACTATTGTTATCATGCCACAGTTTATTCAGACATTCCCCCAAATAATAGGGATATACTACCCTTCCAGTTCTTTGCTCCTACAAAAAGTATTGCTGTCATTATTTTTGTACATGTGACCTAACTCATTGTCTTTGAGAAAGCTGGTAAACAAGCTCAATGGCAATACCAATGGGTGAAGGGATATATACATAAATTTATAGTTTCACCAACCGAGCATTAGTGTGATTGGTTTCCTATAGCCCCTCAACAATTACCATTTTTTTTATCGATATCAATCTGACAGGAATAAGGTGAAATCCAAGAAATGTTTTAATTTGTGTTTCTCTTATTTATTAATGAGCCAGAGTATTCCTTCACATGATTTTTGATAGTCTGAATTTTTTAATATGATTTTTGATAGTCTGAATTTTTTAAAGTCCTTATTTAAAGAGTAAGCCTTGCTACCCTTCAATATTGTTATCCATTTTGTTATGCAAATTGATATTCAAAATATGCATCATGCCTCCATGCCAAAATATTTTGACTTAAATTTTAGACCATTTTAGCATACTGTATGTCAGAAAAGAAATTTGGGTGTATTTTCGCCCACTACATAGGCAGAAAGCAATGGAAAATGTATTGAACAACCATGCTTTTATGAAAATGCCTTGCATGGATTAAGCACTTAATAAATACTTATCTAATTGAATATTGTTGAATTTCTGTGGAGGTGGAGAATCCATATCTTCTTCCCTCCTTTGTTTATACTCCACTCAGGGAACAGAATATTTTTCCCATGCCCTCACTGCTCTTATGAGCTATAAGGAACAGAGAAACACTTAGGTGACAAATACATTCCCAGTTCTTTGAAAAATGCAAAAATGTCTCAAGTGATTTCTGTGAGCCTCTCAAAGGTGTGACTCATCCATGTTTTGAGAAGTCATCTGTGGCAAAGCTTTTTAAACTGATTTGTAACCCCACATGGGGTCATGTAACTGAATGTGGGGTTTGAAAATTATGATTTGATTGATTTGTATACCTATTTTGCATACCTATATACCCATGATCATGTAAAAATCTCTCAGGTGAAAAGGATTCACAAGTGGAAAAAGTTTAAGAAATCTGACCTATATAGACCACTGGATAGTAAGATAATGGTTGATCCATCCTTTGAGCTTTTTATTTGGCGATTAAAACCCTTCAAAGTCAGGCTTTATCCTATACTTTATTTCCAGATTTATTTCACATCATTCCCTATCACAAGCTCCACGTTCCACCCAAACAGCAGACATTCCCTCTCCTACTTCCATCCTTCTGCCTCTTGGAAATATGAGCTCCCTCCAAGGCACACCTCAGAAATCACGTGTACATAAAGACTTTCCTGCTAATGCCGTCCACCCAAGTCCCTGGAAAATATTTGTGCATCTTTTGTGTTTACTTTTCTATGTCCATGTTCTAACTCCATCACAACTACCCGGTAAGCCATGAGCTGCCAAGAGCAGAGAGTTTCATTTTTGCCTTTATGTCTCTGGTGCTCACCATGTGTTCTTGTATATAGCAGGCATTTGACAAATGCTTGTTGAATTTAATTTGATTGAGGAAAATATAAATATAGTTATGGGGCTGAAAGTGAGAAAAGTGGAGGGAAGAAGAGATCTGTTTTTTTCTGACCTCAGCAAAGAAAACAC
Source organism: Myrmecobius fasciatus (assembly GCA_023553655.1). Lineage (NCBI taxonomy): Eukaryota > Metazoa > Chordata > Mammalia > Dasyuromorphia > Myrmecobiidae > Myrmecobius > Myrmecobius fasciatus. Next base: position 47,792 of record JAJPUD010001411.1, on the reverse strand, counting down.
CAAGGACATTTAATATGCTCCTGGCAATAATCTGAGAATTAATAAGGAAATAGCTTTGAAATATTTCAGTCTCTGAGGACAAAAGCTATTATTTTTGCTTCTTCTGTGTTTATCAGATATGTGTCTTTCTTAATATTAACTATAAGACTAAAGCGAGCAGGAAGATGTCATTATGGAAATAGTATAGTATCTAAAGAAGTAGGTGAGGTTCTCTGAGTGATTAATCTGCCATCTATTTATTTGGAAGCTTTTTTAGGGAAGAATGCTACCATGCTCTAGGATGTTCTGTTTGAACTGGTGGCTTACTAAATTGATGCTGAGGGCAAGAGACAGTGCTAATTAGTGCATGAGTTTTTTCACATCTGGAAATCTGGGGATAACTCCTTATTGGGTCAAAAGTGAAAATGAGCTTGCTTCTCTCACCCTGATTCCTGTTGACATTTTCATCATCACAAAACTGTCATATTATTTGGTATGACTACCACCAGCCTGTGTCAAGAGAGTCTGAAAATTGGAGCAGCAGGGGAAGGGGGCAGACCCAGTCTATGTTGTGGCAGGTAGAAAAAAGTTTCCAGATATTTTTCCTTATTAAACCCATGGCAAGAGCCACTGCCTTTCACCCTTTGCCTGGATGTACAGTAAATTCCCGCACACTTCTTTTAAAGGGGGTGAAAAAGAGAATTAATGGTGCATATCCAATCTAAAAGAGAGTGTTATCCACTTTATATCACTCGTTCTGTTACATTTCATTGATTGTGCCACATCATCTTGAGTCACGTAAGCATACAAAATGATGCAATATAGGAGAGGGAAAGATTTCACACAATGAAATGTCACACCATATAGCACATCATACACAAGCTGTGTCTATATGTGCATGGAAGACTGAGATATGACTGATAATTTGGTAGCTCTTTTTGATTTGCTACAGTCAATTTATACATCCCAGTAAGCAGGGGGAACCCAAAAATACCAACCCTTTGCAGAACTGTCTTAATAAAATGTCTTCCATTGGATTGATGAAATCTTTCAGGTGCATCTGATTAGGTTGAACACATGCAGTCATAGCCTCTAGGTAAATGGGGATGGGCTCAATGATTTTGTGTTTTGGTCTATTTGTTTGTTTGTTTGTTTGATTTATTTTTTTAAGATTAGGTCTTCTTATCTTGCTAAGCTTAAAACACAGCTGCTGCTCACAGACCTGTTCTTACTACTGATTGGCATGGAAGCTTTGATCTGCTCTATCTCCAAAGTGGTTCAGTTCACTCCTTTTTAGGTACGTTGCTGTCCCTGCTCCTGGGATTTCATCATATTGTTGCCAGAGAAAGTAGACACTTATTCTTCTTGTAGCTCAGAACTCCTAAACTCAAGGGGTCCACCAGCCTCAGCCTCCCTAGAAACATGGGCTATCGGTATAAATCACTAAGCCAATCTGACTATATGATTTTAAAAGGACATATTTGCAATCTGTTGAGGGAAGTAAAAAAATGACTCAAAAATTAAGATTTTTGGTTTTTTGCATTTCAGCATAGTGTTGAGCTTCGATGTACTTGGAAGTAGTTCTCTTCACAGAATAAAAGCTGAATATCCAAGAATTTTGGCATGCATATGTATGCTATATGCTGTGATTTGGCAGTATTGATTCTACTGGACATTATAGAAATTGTGACTCATTTAGTCTGAAATCAAGGTGACATATTTGGCCCAACTTGTTTGTTTTCTTTGACCGAGGAATAGCCATAGTGAGACTAGTCTTAGTTTCTAATGTGTGATCAGACCAAACCTTGAGTATTATATATAATTCTAAATGCCACATTTTAGAAAGAACAAGGATGACCTAAATAGAATCTGGAGGAGAGTGATCAAGATGGTAAAGAGACTAGATTGCAAAGCATGGAATCAGGAAGACCTGAATTCTTTTTTTTTTTATAAAGCTTTTTATTTACAAAACATATGAGTGATTTTTCTACATTGACCTTTGCAAAAACTTTTTTTCCCAAGCTTTTCCCCTCCTTCCCCCCACCCCCCACTCCTAGATGACAGGTAATCTAATACATGCTAAGTAGGATAAATTATATGACAAATACAATACATATATACATATCTATACAGTTATCTTACTGCACAAGAAACATCAGATCTAGAAAGAGAAGAAGAAAAAAAACCTAAGAAGGAAAACAAAATGCATGGAAATATTCACAGAAAGCTTTAAAATGCTGTGTTGTGGTTCACTCTCAGTTCCCACAGGCCTCTCTCTGGATGTATATGACTATCTTCATCGCTAAACAATAGGAACTGGTTTGAATCACATCATTGTTGAAGAGAACCATGTCCATCAAAATTGATCATCATATAGTCTTGTTGCTGTGTATAATGATCTCCTGGTTCTGCTGATTTCACTCAGCATCAGTTCATGCAAGTCTCTCCAGGCCTCTCTGAAATCCTCCTGTTGGTCGTTTCTTACAGAACAATAATATTCCATAACATTCACATACCATAATTTATTCAGCCATTCTCCAATTGATGGGCATCCTTTCAATTTCCAGTTTCTTGCCACTACAAAAAGGGCTGCCACAAACATTTTTGCACATGTGGGTCCCTTTCCCTCCTTTAAGATCTCTTTGGGATATAGGCCCAGTAGAAACACTGCTGGGTCAAATGGTATACACAGTTTGATAACTTTTTGAGCATAGCTCCAAATTGCTCTCCAGAATGGTTGGATCTGTTCACAGTTCCACCAACAATGTATCAGTGTTCCAGTTTTCCCACATCCCCTCCAACAGTTATCATTATCATTTCCTGTCATTTTAGCCAATCTGACAGGTGTGTAGTGGTATCTCAGAGTTGTCTTAATTTGAATTTCTCTGATCAATAGTGACTTGGAGCACTTTTTCATGTGACCAGAAATAGTTTCAATTTCTTCGTCTGAAAATTGTCTGTTCATATCTTTTGACCATTTATCAATTGGAGAATGGCTTGAATTCTTATATATTTGAGTCAATTCTCTATATATTTTAGAAATGAGCTTTATCAGAACCTTTGGATGTAAAAATATTTTCCCAGTTTACTGCTACCCTTCTAATCTTGTCTGTATTCATTTTGTTTGTACAAAAACTTTTTAACTTGATATAGTCAAACTTATCTATTTTGTGAGTAATGATGACCTCTAGTTCTTCTTTGGTCACAAATTCCTTCCCCCTCTACAGGTCTGAGAGGTAATCCATCCTACATTGTTCTAATTTGTTTATAATATCATTCTTTATGCCTAGATCATGAATCCATTTTGACCTTATCTTGGTATATGGTGTTAGGTATGGGTCAGTGCCTAATTTCTTCCATACTAGTTTCCAATTATCCCAGCAGTTTTTGTCAAATAGTGAGTTTTTATCCCAAAAACTGGGGTCTTTGGGTTTATCAAACACTAGATTACTATTGTCATTGAGTATTTTGTCCTGTGAACCTAACCTATTCCACTGATCCACTACTCTATTTCTTAGCCAGTACCAAATGGTTTTGGTGACCACTGCTTTATAATATAGTTTTAGATCTGGTACAGCTAGGCCACCCTCATTTGCATTTTTTTTCATTAATTCCCTTGAAATTCTTGACCTTTTGTTTAGGAAGACCTGAATTCAAATCTGGATTCAGACATTTCCTAGCTGTGTGATGGCAAGTCACTTAACTTCTGTTTCCCTCAGTTTTCTCATCTGTAAAATGGGGATAAATAATAGCACCTTAATTTCCCAGGTAGTACAACTGAGTGGAAAAATGAAGAATGCTCAGGCAGTCTTGAGTTCAAATCCAACCACAAATACTAGTTGTGTGACCCTGGATTTGTTAATTAACTGTTTTCCTCAGTTTTCTCATCTGCAAAATGGACTGGAGAAGGAAATGGCAAACTATTCCAGTATTTTTGCCAAAGACCCCAAAAGGGATCGCTAAGAGTTGTACATGACTTAAAAACAACTTAACAATAACAAAACTTCCCATGTAAGTAAAGGTTGGAGGAGCTGTTATGAGAATCAAATGAAATAATAATTATAAAGTGCTTAGCACAGTGTTCAGTACCTAATAAGCATTATACAAATGTTATTCATTATCATCATTATTATTACATGAGCAATGATTGAAGGAATCGGGGATTTTTAGCATAGAGTAGAAAAGTCTAAAAAATGTCATGATAGTCTTCTTCAAGCATTTCAAAAGCTATTGTCAACTGAAGCATTACATTTGTTTTGCTTGGAGGACAGAACCAGGAATGGGTAGAAACTACCAAATTCCAAATTTAGGTTTGTAAGAAAAAGTATTTTTTTTTAATTAGAATTATCTCACAGTGGAATAGGCCTCCTGGGGAAGTCATGATTTACTTCTCATCTGAAATCTAACAAAAACTTGGGGACCACTTGGAAAGTGTATTCTAAAGATGATACTTATTCAGGTATATATTGACTAGATGGATACCGAGGTTCCTTCTTACTCTGTGATAATGTGATTACTCTGACCATCTATGTCCTATTCTGACAGATTCTTTGGACATAACAGAATGAATCATTCACTCTTAGTTGTTATTCATAGTCATTCAGACAATGGCCATCATGAAAGAATTTAGAAAAGAATTTGGGGAAGGGGTGGAATTTAGCTTCCTTTAGCAGAACCCAAAAACTTGTCATGGAGCAATAACCAAACCTCAACTCTACCTATGGTGAATTCAGTTAGAGGGGAAAAGATCAGTAGGATCACTGGGGAGACTAGAAAGGAAAGCCAAAATAATCTTGCACCCAGTGCTTCCAGAATATTAGAAAATAAGGTGACTGGCAGAATTCCCTGGAGAAGAAAGCTTGGAAATGCCTCCCACTCCACAGGAAGCATGGGGCCTTATCCCATATGTCAGATTTCTGGATCATGGACTCATTGGCTTCATGTTCATTATGTTCTGAGATAATGTAAGAAACTTTGGTTTGTTTACTACCTCTTATGAATATTGCACTAGCTAATCATAAGGGTTCAAGGGATCCAGAAGAGAATTTCCCAGTGGTTAGACTTTGTATTCACAGCTACTCTAAATCAGAGAGTATTGGGACTAAGACTAAGAGAAAGAGCCTAAATCAGGATCTAGGTAGTTTTCAATAGCTCTCCTTCCTTTAAGAAATCAGTGTGACTCCTTCCTTGGACAGTGTGATCTGTAATACTCTGGCCCAAGAGGATTATAAGCACCCTTAGATAAACTAGAATATCCTCTCCCAGAAAATCAAGAATAGATAGATTAGGTCTTGGTCCCAGAGAAACCAAGAGCAGATAGGTTAGGTCATGGTCCCAGAGAAACCAAGAATAGGTTAGGTCATGGTCCCAGAGAAACCAATAGCAGATAAGTTAGGTCATGGTCCCAGAGAAACCAACAGCAGATAGGTTAGGTCTTGGCCCCAGAAAAACCAAGAAGAGACAGTTTATGTTATGATCAAATGATCTAAAGAATAGATTCATAATGGAAACCTAAGGCAGGATTCAAGAGCAAGGGTATAGCATAAATTAGAAGTTTGACATAGAGAAAGACCAGAGATCATCCTGGGTCCTCTGACTTCTGCAATCATAAGAATTCAAAGGAGTGGCAGAAAGCAGAACTCTAAAACAGATTAAATTCTACAGATAGACATCAAGAAGAGAGCAGATGTTTTATTTGAATCTTGTATAGTAATAATAATAGCATTTATATAATGCTTTAAGCTCTTTACATATATTGATTATTATTATCCCATTTTATAAATAAGGAAACTAAGAGTAAAAGAGATTAATTGACTTTCCCAAGGTAATAAAGCTAGTATCTGTCTGAAGTGGAATTTAAACTGAAGTTTTCTTGGTTCTAGATCCAGCATGCTATTTATTGTGCCACCTTGCTGCCAAGACATTAAAACAACTAAAAAAAGAGGAAAATATGGGAAAAGTTAGGCAAACATGATGAGCCTGGTTTTGAACTATACTATCCAATTTTCCTTCAGATATTATTGACATGTAGATCCAGACCTCCAATGAGAATCTTACTCTTCCCTTATCATGGCAAGGAACTGACCTACCTGAAAGCAATGAAGTGGACCACAACATCTAGTGACTCCTACCAGACCTAACCAGCTTTGAGACTGTTAAGGGAAAAACTCAATACCTGTGGCCCAAGAACCAGAAAAGGTAGATCTATAGATAGAGTACCCAACTCATAGGTGCCTAATGAAACCTTCAACTAAGGCTTTGGACAATTACAGTTTTGTAATTCTGGGAATGGATCCAGAATGGCAAAACTTACAAGTCTGTGGAAAACAGAAAACATCACCCCTACCTTGCTTCAGTGAAAATTTTTTTGAGATGAGTCTCTGGTTCTATAATTTTGATTGTCAAATTGTGTAAAATTTTTGGAATACTTAACAACATCTCCATGACCAGCAGGTCAGCAGGTCACTTTAAAAAGGTGATAATATCCCCATGGCTTTTTCCAACTTTAATGAGAATTATCAATTGATTCTGTGAAAATGAATGACTTCATCAATAATATTTTGCCAGATACAAAGGTCATCTAGAGAAGGAAGGCCGCAGAAAATGCCCCTCAGTAGAAGGTAGCATGTAGGCAGCTTTTAAGGGTCAACACTATTCCCCATTTCTTTAATTGATATTTTGGAATAAGTATTAATTGAGCTGCAACAAGAAGAGTGGGCCATTTGACAAAAGCTAGTGACAGGATGGCAGTCCTGTCTGCAGAGTGTATCTAACCACAGCTAACACCCTCAAAGCGTTAATTCCATTTTATGTCTTTCACATTTAATAGCAAATTTGCCATTTAATCTTTAAGACAGAAGTTACTTATTCTCAATCTACCTCTCACTTGCACTGATATAATCTCATGCCACTCAGACTGGCCTGTGGCATGAAGCCCATCACACTTTCAAATCAGGTCCATTTTTTCATTAGCTCATATCCTTCCTGAGGTGCCCTCCTTTACAGATGGCTGATCAGCAATCAACACTAGTTTGTTTCAATCAGAAAAGCAGCCGTAACTTCTCATTTAAAGACTGTTCCTCGAGAAGCACATTAACGAAAGGCATAGAGAGCTGGCATTGAGGCAACGATGACGAACAATGGATTTTTTTAAAAGGAAAACACAGTTAAAATTCTTATTTTTTAAAAAAAATCTTTATTTTTTGTAAGACCCCACTAAACTGACAATACTTATTTTAATAAACTTTCTCTAATTAATAATGATGAAATAATTTTCTCTTTGTCTTCAGAAAGTGATAATCTCAATTTCTCAGCTATGGAAACTAAGGCACAGTATCAAATATCTTATCTATCATCCCTTGGAATCAGGAACTCAAACCAGAACAAAGGTTGATGAAGCAATCCTACATAAATCTCATGTACTAAGGCTCATAAAAGCCATGCAATCATAGAACCACTGAGTTAGAAGAGACCTTAGAGGTCATGCTATCCAAGCCCTTCTGTGACATCCCTGACAAGTGGTCATCCAGCTCCTGCTCCAACTCATTAGGGGAAGGGTCATTCACTATCTAATGAAGCAAACTATTACATATTTGAACAGGGAGAAGCACTGCTTTCAGGAACTAAATCCCAGTACAATTTTTAAAATGCATTTCCAAGGATTTCATTTCAGTTCTTAACACCCAAACACTGGAGGCAGTAGAGGCAGCTTAACAGAGGCAGCTAAATTGAAACCTGGATTTAAATCCTGCTTCTACTGCTTATGAGCTCTGTGAACCCGGGGGAAGTCATTTAGAGTCTCTGATTATATGTCATCATCTATAAAATGAGGGGGTGGGCAATTGAAGACCTCTAAAGTCCCTTCCAGATCCAAATATATTATATTATAGACCCCTACTATATTGACTTTCTCATTCCCCCTTATTCTTTCCCCTTTTCTACTTATCTCAACTGCTTTCCCATATATAATGATAGATAACTAGAAAAATAGAGAAGACAGAGAAAAAGAGAGAGACAGAAAGACAGGAACAGAGAGATGAAAAGAGAATGAGTGAATAAAAGAATGAATTAAAAAACAGATGAATGAATAAACACACAAATGAATAGATAAACAAATAAATAAAAATAAATATACAAATGGCTATATAAGTAAATAAATAAACATACAAATGAATAAATATAAAAGTAAATAGACAACCAAATAAATAAAAATAAATACACAAATGGGAAAGATAAGTAAATAAATATATACATAGATACACATACATACATGATCTAATGTCAATAGCTAGATAAGCTAAAAGTGAGAGGAAGGATAATAAAACAATCATGCTTTGCTATTTCCCATACGGACATGCTGTCATTTGCCTTCTCTCTGTTCTTTTGGACAATAAGCCAATGTTCTGCCCTATGACCTTCCTCACAGAGGTTAAGCATTTACATTTTTTCAAAAGCTGCTGAAGTCCACACTGGGAGATGTTGACTTGAATAGCAAAAGACTTTGACATTATTTTCTCATCTTACTTTACTTAGATGCAACCACATACCACAAACACATAGATACGCCCCCCCATAAACACACTCACATACACATATCACAATACAACACATACATCCTCACACAGAAAGACATGCCCACACAAAATATACACACATCAGATAGTTCATTTTGTCACGGAGTTAATGGAACAATTCACCATTTAGTCCATACCAATTGATGCAATTGTTTATTAAATGGGGTTTAAAAATATATATTCTAACATTCACCATTTCCATATGTTATGTAGAACTTTGCTTGAGTGCCCATTGTTCATACTGTTGAAAATGACATCAGCCTTCCATTTCAGTAACTAAAGTTCATCTGCACAGCTGTGGCTAAAAAGCAATGAGATTGATTTTCATTAATTCGTTCAGCAAGTGCCTCCTTTATATAAAGCCTTATACTAATATTGCAGATACAAAAACAAATCAAAAAAAATTTAAAAAATAAAAAACAAACAACAACAAAAAAAAAAACCTGGCCTTCAAAGAGTACATTATGCTGAGTCCCCAGTGATCTTTATCCCCTTTAAAGTAGGAATTTTGGAAATTATTCCAGTAATGTTCCTTCCTTCCCAATGTTTTAGAAATACCTGTTTTAGACTTGTCTACAGATCCATTCCATATCATAAAATAAAAATCATTGAACAGAGGTTTTAGAGATGGAAATCCTCTTATAAAACAACTGGAGCCTAGATTATGGTGTTAAACTAATAAAGAAATGGAGCCACTAAACCATATAGAAGGATCCTTGCAGGTCACATATTGACTTGGAAAACCACATACTAGCATTGTTTGTGTTCTATCATATTTTTAAATTTATTTTGTTAAATGTTTTCCAATTACATTTTAATATAGTTCATCCTCATTGCAAAGTGTTGTGAAACACATATATGTTTAATACCCCTGATTTAGACCAACTTCCTGTATTTCATAGATAAAGAAACTGGGGGCTACAGAAAGCACGAAAGTGATTTGTTCCAAGTCATGTATCTAGTAACGTAAAGAAAAGAGTATTTTACCTGGAATCAGAAGGCTTGTGTTCAAATCCCTGTTGGACTACTTACTACCCATATGACTTTGGACAAGTTACATAGACACTGTGGGATTTGGTTTCCTCATCTGCAAATAAAGACATTGAATTAAATGGTCTCTAAAGTTCCTTCCAGCTATAAATTCTATGAATTTCTAATTCTCTCAGGCCTCTTGACTCCCCAGTTCAGTGATAATTCCACTGTCTGAAGCTGCTGTCTCATTACCTTATGGTCATACTTCATTTGTCCCCAAAATAGTCATAATAATAGCTGACTTTTTCCATAGTGCTTTAAGGTTTATAAAGTGCTTTTTACAGACTGCCCATCTCTCGACAGAGAGATGATGAACTCAGGATGCAGAACAGAATATACATTTGTTGTCACAGACAATGTGAAAATGTTTCTTATTTGACTGTATATTTGTTACAAAGGCTTTGTTTTTCTTTCTTTTTTTTTCCAAGAGAGGATAGAAGTAGGATTGGGAGAAAAGGGAAGAGAATAGAAAGAGAATCACTGAGGCATTTCTTTAATGCAGAAACTATATCAAAGGGGAAAGTCAGAAAGAAATAAAGCAAACAAAATAGATCTAAAAGCTCCCTGCTGAATTTAAAAAGAAAAGCAAGTTACAGATCATAGAGATGTGCAGTTTTATAATCAATCTCTTTTTTTGTTGTTGTTCTATGTATATGGAAATTCCCACTTTGATATTTTTAGAGGTCAGAAAAAAATTTAAATATTTTATATATAATCTTTCATTTATACATATCAATACACCTTAATCAGAGATTTTTATTGATGGTTCTGATCTCTAAATAGCTTATGTCTATTTCCAGAAAAAAAAAGTCAAATCCACTTTCAAAATAGAAAGACTTTTTACCTTTTGGCTGACAAAAATGAATGTGCCACAGATTCTTCTAACATTGCCTGAAAAAGAGTACCCCAAATGGAGCAAGTGGATTGTTTCTCAAGGTAAGGCCTTTGCAAAGCAAAGTATTCATTTGGATGTTGAAACTGTAATTTATTCATTTAAAAATAATTTGCATCTCATAGGCCACACAAACCTAATAGATTCCAGATAGTCAAGATAAGTTGTATCACTAGAGCGTATCATTAAACCATGCTCATGGTATGTGTTTAATCAGTGTTCACTGGATTTAGTTGACACAAACCTATCATGGAATCCAAGGAGCATATTAATATGATAGACTTATTTTAAGTTATTCAGTTTATTCTAGGATATTTATCATTAATTGTGGATTTACCATTAAAAAAGGTTCTAGGCCCCCTTTCTATTTCTGATCACTCAATTTTAATCTACCTTCTGATGGCTGTTTTGCTGGGGGAAGGAAGATCCCAACTTCTATATCTAAGGTTTGGCCCTTTCCCCACCAAATACAACTTCTATAATGAACACACAGAGAGAGACACAGAGACAAAGAGATAGAGAGAGACAAAGGGAGAGAGACAGAGACAGAGAGAGGGACAGAGAGAGAGACAGAGAGAGAGAGAGACAGAGAGAGGGGGGGAGGGAAGGAGGGAGGGAAGGAGAGGAAGAGAGAGACAAAGACAGGGAAAGACAAAAAGAAAGGGGGAGGGAAGAGAGAGGGATGGAGAAGGAGAGGGCAAAGGAAAGAGAAACACGGAGAAAGAGTGTGCTATTGTAAACAAAACAAAAGAAAACATTTATCTAATTCATGAAAAATAGAAATCAGAGAAAATATGCATAGAAAATATAGACCAAGACAACACAAAGTGGAAGAGTTCTTCCACTGGGAGCAAGATAACTCAGCTTAACCAACAGAAAGTCTCAGATCTCAACCAAGATGAATTTCCCTGAAGTCTCTAGTGTAGAAACATAGGAATAGAAACATGATAGAGACTACTACCTCCTTTCATGTTGGCTTCTTCCTAGAGTCTTATTCTCCATTTTGCAAACTGAAGTGGAGCTGACATCATCAATCTTCTCTCTCACAGGTAGAAACCAGAAGCAATTTGGCAACTCAAAAAACAAACAAATAGAAAAAATAACTCGTGTTCCCTCTCTCTCCCTCTTTCTTCTCCCTCTCTCTTCCTCTCCCTCCCCCTCTTCCACTCTCTCTCCCTTCTTTCTCTCCCTCTTCCTTCTCCCTCTGCCTTCTACCTTCTCCTTTCTCCCTCTCCCCTCCCTCTCTCCCCTTCCCTTCTCCCTTCTCCCTTCTCCTCCCCTCCTCCTCTTCCTCATCCTCCCCTTTTCTCTCTCCTTCCCTTTCTCCTTCCACTTTCCTTTGTGTGTGTGTGTGTGTCTGTCTGTCTCTGTCTCTGTCTCTGTGTGTGTCTCTCTCTCTTTTTCCCTCTCTCTCTCTCTTTTTCTCCCTCTCTCTCTCTGCCTCCCTCCCTCCTTCCTTGTTTCTCTCCCACTTTCTCTCCTTTTATCTTTTCCTCTTCCTTCTCTTTCTCCCTCCCTTCCTTCTCCCAACTCCTTCCCCTCACTCAGGGACAGAACATTGATCTCTACCATAGCAATGGGCTTTGGAACTAAGGCTACATTGATTTGAGGAAACTATTTCTCAAATAGTTAAAATGACCAATGCAAAATATACAGCATGTAAGTGGCAAAGGCAGAATTCAGTTAAGGTTTTCTGACCCCCAAGTCCAGCACTCTTTCAATCAAACCACAAAAATCAAGCAAATTATTGTCTGATAGTTCCTTCAAAAGTACCACAGTTGGTGCTGAACATTCAGGCACTTTGTTTTAACAAAGTCTATTATGACAGCATATCACTATAGTGAAGCCCCACAGACCTCAAAACTTGACAACTTGTTATATTCCATGCAGTTTCCAGGACAGAAAAATTTCATTATGAGAAAAAAATCTGGACACTTTCCTGGTTGTTCTCTATATTGACATTTCTCCCACAAAAGAAATTACTTCAGGAAGGATTTGTGGACAAGTAACCATCAAATGAAGACGATCAAGTAAAACCTTCTCTCTTCTCTTGGACTGCTGCCACATCAGAATCACATAGGAGCTCATGTATGAGAACTTCCCAAAGAATAAAAATCATTCTAGATTTGAGCCCCAAATGACCTTGGGTCAAATTTTCATTCAACTACTCATTAATTGGATAAAGTTAGACAACTCCCTGGATTTTTCTGGGTTTCAGGTTCCTCATCTGTAAATTGAGGGATTTAAAGTAGATAAGCTCTAAAGTCCTTTCAAGCTTTGATTTTACGATCCTACAACTATTCCTATATACTCATACCAGGCCAGTTGGGAAAGATTGACCCAAATATAAATTTGGCTTATGGGTGTAAACATGCCAAAGAGAAGGGTAGTACCAGGTACAATATGGCTAGTGTGGTCCATTACACTGACGTTCTGCCCCATTCTCAGTGAGTGACTCTCCTAGGAGCATCTTATAGACTTCTGGAGAAAATGGCAAAAGGGATGACCCAGCTGTAAAGAGAGTAGGAAATTACATTACCAAATCTCCTGGGGATAAATGAGAATACTGAGGATAGAATTGGCAAATGGCATCAAGGCAAGTCTCATCAATGGTGCTATCACACATAAGTCATCAGCAGCCCTGAATGTGCACACACAAACATTATCAGATTCCCCCAAATATTTCTGGCTTGAGCCATTTATGCGATCATTTACTCTTCTAGGGAATGAAGAAATATCCTAAAGAAAATGACGTTAGTTCCTTAGTGAGCATGCAGAGAGTTTGACTGCTTTCACGAGTGGAAAACATGCCAGCTACTACTCTGACATATCACATAAACACCTAAAAGATGCCATGGCCAGATTTGTCCAGTTTTTCCTGTTTTCTTTGTTTTATGAGAACTGCAAAAAAAAAGCTAGGTAAACATATTGTCTTTCATATCTGGTCAGCAAGTGAGGCATCTATCTGAGTGGTATATTTATAATTTGCAATTGATTATTCAGAAGGGACCACTAGAAGGCCAAACTAGGTTAAAACCAGAGGTATCCTTATAAATGTTTACCAACTGTCTCTCTATGAGAAAAAAATGTTTATATATGCATGACATGATTTTTTAAAATTCATTTGTATTATTGGCATTTTTTTCATCCTTTTATTAAGTATAGGCAATAAACAAAACAATAAATCAAACCCAGATCTATAGCATTTTCTGATTTCTGTGCAAAATCTTACATGGAAAATTTAAGAACCAGTTATAAGCCACTACTCCAGCATAGTCATATTAACTTTTTTTGGTGACATATCAAATTGTTGAGTCATATTCAGCTCATAATCACTAAAATGTCCAGATATTTTGCAGAAAAATAGCTGTCTTGTCATGTTTCACCTATATTATATTTTTGAAATGAATTTTTTTGAACTCAAGTTGAAGACTACTTTTAGCACCACTGAATTTTACTTTCTTAAATCTGAACCTATATTCTAGCTTATCAACATTTACATACCAATTTTGGATATTTTTTGGATACCAATTCTGCCATTCAGGGTGTAAGCTATCTCTGCACATTTTAGGTTATTCCAGATTTGATTAGCAAGTTACCTATGCTTTTATTCCAATGATTGATTAAATCACCAATTGACATGGGACCAAGCAAAGATTTTTAATGCATTTCCCTAGAGATCTCTTTCTAAACTAACACTAAATCAATGATGACTACCTTTTGGGTACAACCATTCAACCAATTCTGAATTCATATAATTGTACTATCATCTAGGTCACATCCATTCTTCTTTTCTACTGGAATAGGATGAAAGTCTTTATCAAATGCTTTCCTAAAATCAAGATAAATGATATCTCAGGCATTCCTCTAATCTAACCATATAGTAACCCTGTCAAAAGAGGAAATTAGGTTAGTCGGGTTTGGCTTGTTCTTGATGAAATTATGCTATGATCTTTGTGATTATTACTTCCTTTTCTCTATATTCACTAATTATCTCTTCAATAAATACATTCTTACATGTCACCAGGAATTAAAAATAAGCTCACTTGCTCATGGTATGACAACTACTTTCACTTTTTAAAAATTGGGAAAACTTTTGTCCTCCCAATATAAAGCACTTCTTCTATTCTCTACAATATCTCAGAGATTGATAATAGTGTCTTGGCAATCATATCTGCAAACTTTTTAAAATATCTGATAATGCAGTTCAACAGGACCTGGTGACTTGTATTCATCAAAGACAGCTTATATGCTCTCTTATCCTCTAGTTATTATTCTTAAATATCAACCCTAAAATAGGCATTTTTCCTTCTTTTCTTTCCAGTCCAGTTTCTCTCTCTTTCACAGAGAAAACAGAAGCAAAATAAAGGTTGAGCAGTTCTCTCTGTTTGCTTTTAATAGGGATCATCACCCCTTCCAAATAGTGCTTCTAACTTCTAATATTAGTTTTCTGAATGTAAGTTTAAAAAGTGCCCTTCATAATTTTAGCTTTCCTCACCAACCACAAATCAGTTGTAGTTATTTTTTAACATATATTTTTAAAATATAAGATGGTTGCTGAGTTGTTTGGGCTTCTATTTCAATCCCTTTAGGCAACTACTTTTTTTTGTTGTCATCTAAATTGTTGCTTTTTGTTATTTTTATTGGGGGAGGGAAGAGGATTTCATTTTTTTTCATTTGTTTTTAAAATTTTTGAGTTCTAGGTTCTCTCCCTTATTCCCACCCACAATTATGAAACCACATGTGAAGTTATATAAAACATTTCTATAAGTCATTATGAAAGAAAACAGATCTCCCACCCTAATGAAAATAAAAACCCTCAAGAAAAATTAAGTTAAAAATAAAAAGAGAGATAGAGATATAGAGAATGTTTCAAACTGTATTCAGACTCAATCAATTCCTTCTCTAGGCATGGATAGGATTTTTCATCATAAGTCCTTCAGAATAGTTGTGTATGATTGAACTACTGAGATAACAAAGTAATTTATAGCTGGTCATCCCAGAACATTGCTATTACTTTGTATACAATATATTTTGCTTTGTTTATGGAGGAGTTTCAGGTTTATTTGTTGTTGTTTTTTTCCTGATACCATCCTGTTCATCATTTTTCAGAGATTCATAATATCCCATGAGAGAAACTTGCTCCAAAATTATTTTTTGCAATTACTATTTCTAATTGTATTTTCTCCATTTTTTTCTCTCTTTCCTTTAACTGGGTCTCTCCTTAAAAGCGTTTTGCTACTGACCACTCCCTCCTCCAATATAAACTCTCTTATCACTCCCTCCCCTTCCCATAGCCCATTTCCTATCTTAACCTGATAGATTTCTATACTCCTATTGAGTATGTATGTTATTTTATGTTATTTTCTATTTGAGTCACTTTGGTTGAGAGAAAGGTTCACTCACTCCCTTTCTCTTCTTCCCCTCTACTGTAAAACCTTTTTCATTCCTCTTTTTTATGACAGATAATTTGCACTGTTCCACTTCTCCTTTTCTCTTTCTCCCAGTACATTCATCTCTCATTCTTTAATTTTATCATTTTTAAAAGATATTATCCCTACATATTCAACTCATACCCATGCCCTGTCTATATATACTCCCTCTGTTATAATAATGAAAACATTCTAATGAGTTACACATATCATCTGCCCATGTAGGAATGTAAACAGATAAATTTTATTAAGTCCCTTATGATATAACTTTTCTGATTACCTCATTATGCTTCTCAGAGGGGTGTTTTTGAAAATCAGTTTTTTCCATTCAATTCTGGTCTTTTCATCACAAATTCTTGAAAGCCCTCTATTTCATTGAATGACCACTTTTTCCTCTGAAGGAGGAAATGCTGGGTAAATGATTCTTAGTTGCAATCCTAGCTCTACAACTCTCCAGAATATCATATTCCAAGACCTCCAGTACTTTAATGTAGAAGCTACTAGATCTTGTATTATCCTGACTGTGGCTCCACTCTACTTAAATAGCTTCTTTCTAGAAGATGCTTTCAATATTTTCTCCTTGACCTAGGAATTCCAGAATTTGACTATACTATTCCTAGGAGTTTTTATTTGGGGATCTCTTTCAGGAGGTGATCAGCGGATTATTTCAATTTTTATTTTACCCTTTGGTTCTAGAATATCAAGACAGTTTTCCTTGATAATTTCTTGAAAGATGATCAGGTTCTTTTTTTTTATTATGTCTTTCAGGTAGACCAATATTTTTTTTTTAGACTGAGGCAATTGGGGTTAAGTGACTTGCTCAGGATCACATAGCTAGGAAGTGTTAAGTGGTAGACCAATACTTTTAAAATTATTTCTCCTGGATCTATTTTCCAGGTCAGTTATTTTTCCAATGAGACATTTTACATTTTTTCTATTTTTTTTTCATTTTTTTTGCTTTTGCTTTATTGTATCTTGATTTCTCACAAAAGCCATTAGCTTCCATTTGCTCAATTTTATTTTTTAAAGATTTATTTTCTTCAGTAAGTTTTGGTACCTTCTTTCCCAATTGGTCAACTTTGCTTTGTAACACCTTCTTTTCCTCATTAGCTTTTGTTGTTGTTGTTATATTTCCTTTTGTATCTCCCTCAATGCTTTCCCTAATATCTCCTCCCTCTTTCTCTCTTACTTGATTTTTAAAGTTCCTTTTGAGCTCTTCCATGGGCTGAACCCAATTCTTATTTTTCTTGGAAACTTTGACTTTGTTATCATCTTCTGAGTATGTGTTTTGATCCTCCTTGTTGCTATAATAACTTTTAGTGGTCAGAAATGTGTTTTTGTTTTCCACTCATTTTCCTAGCCTATTATTCATCTTTTAACTCTTTGTTTAAGTAGGGCTGTTTCCAGAGTGAAGGGTGCATTATTCCAAGCTTCAAGGGTTTTGTGCAGCTCTTTTCAGAAATCCTTGTAGGAATCTGACTTACAAGCACTGTTTTGCCCTGGAGCTATTAGGTGTGTCCCAGCCTTACACTAGCTGTAAGGTCTAGTGTGCTAGCCAGGCTGGGGCTCTACTGACCCAGGCAGTACCAGGATTGCACCCCATACTTCCACATTGTTGCCAAAACTTCTCCACTGATCTTCTGAGTCCTCTCTGGTGTCTCCGGGCTGAGAGGTCCAGAAACCTCCAGCACTGCTGTTCATTCAGAGTTTCTGCCTCACTGACGGAACTGGGGCCAGGGCTGGACCTGTGCTGGGATTGTGTGCTGGGTTCTCACTCTGTTTCCAAAGACCCCTTTTGTTGACCCTCCAGCTCCTGTTTGATATCTCTGGGCTGAGAGGTCTGGAAACCACCAGCACTGTCACTGATTCAGAGATCTGGCCCTGGCTGGGGCTGGGTTTGAGACTGCACACTGGACTTCCACCTTTTCTGATGAGCTTTTAAGTTTCCTTTGGCTAGAAAATGTTCTTCATCTTTTTGTGTGTTTTGATGCTCTAGAATTTGTTTAGAGTCATTATTTAAAGGAATTCGGAGAAGTTTGGAGGAGAGGTTGGGCAAATTCCTGCCTTAACTCTGCCATTTTGGTTCTGCCTTAAGGATTTCATTCTTAAAGCTTTTTCTCCCTACAAAGCTAGCTTGTCCCAGTTGAATTTTAGTCCATGATGTTACTGTGTGTTTTCTCTAAAAGCTTAAAAAATTGTTTTCTTCAAATCTATCTTATTCTAAGCATTATTTTATGATCTGTTTATTTTGACAAGCTTCTCACTTGGTAATATTGGTAAAATTCTTGATAGATTACTCTGAAAGATTCCTCTGCTCCTGTGGCCTCTTCCTTTGATTGGTCAGTTATTTTGAGGATATTTATTTTAAGAAAGAGCTTTGACCAATCGTGTTAATTCTTCCTTTCCTCTCTAGCTCCATTCCTGACTCTCAAGACTTCTTTCATACCTTCTCCTCCTCACACATTTCACACTCCCTTTTATATTGTCTGCCCCAATAAAATGTAAGTGCTTCAAAGGAAGATATTACCTTTCTTATTAATTGCATGTGTATTCCTAATGCTTATTATTACAGTGCCTGGCACTTAATAAGTACTTAATAAAATTTTTAGTTGATCTGATTTAAGATGAACCTTAAAGTAGCTAAGAATTCTAAAAGACAGACTTTAGGTTGAAGTTCATTGCAGTCTTGGAGCAGGGTCTTTGTGTCTCTGGATCTTAAACATAATAAGTCCTGAATAAATTCAATTTGGTGAATTGTCATTTTTTTGTTCCTTTCCCTGTAAAACAGTGTCTATTTGCCAATAGGTTCCATCAATCAACCAAAAAGCATTTATTAAGCACCTATCACATTCCAGGTCTTGTGCTCAACCCTGGGGATATAAAGATAAAAAATAAACAGTCTCTGCTCTCAAGGAGCCTATATTCCACGGAGGGAAAAAACATTTACATATGTAAATATAAACAGAATAAATGAAAAATAAATATAGGCTGGTTAAATATGAGGTAAATGAGCAGAGAAGGCATGAGCAGTTAAAAAGATCTAAAAAAGGTGCACTTATAAGGTGATGCTTGAGCTGCCACTTGAAGGAAGAAAAAGATTCAATGAAGTGGAAGTAAGGAAGGATTGCATCCCAGGTAAATGGTCAATATAAAAGCACAGAAACAGGAGATAGGATGCTATGTGTGAAGAACAGGAAGACATGGGAAGGAGAATTATAATTAGTGAGATTGAACAAATTTTTCTGATAAAAGTCACATATCCAAGATATATAAGGAAGTTCTTATAAATAAGGAAAATTGGAAATGCCACTAGGTAAATCAGTCAAAGACAGACAGTTCTTGATAGAAGAAATTCAAGTCATCAACAATGCATCAGTTGGGGAATGCCTCAATATATTATCGCCTGACCAGAACTCTATATCAAGAGAGGTAAGGATCATGATCATTTTCATTCAGTATGCAACTTTCCAGACTTCTTTTTCTTTTCCTCCTCTTCCTCACTATCTATCTATCTTACCAGTAGGACAAGAGACCCCTCTCCTAGCCACCCTCACCTTTTAAGCCCCCTTTTATAATTTTCTTTTCTTATTAGAGTTCCATAAGAGCATAAACTATCTTACTTCCCTTTTATTTGTATTTTCAGCACATAGCAGAGTGTCTGGCACATAATTAACCCTTAATACATATTTTTATCTATCAATCTATCTCCTTGCCATCTATTTATCTATCTATCTGGTATGTGAATGTAATGGAATATGACTGAACCATAATAAGTAATGACAGCGAAAGATGTGCTTTGCAAACATTAAAATATTATATAAACATTATTGTGTAATCAGAGAAACATGAGAAGACTTGTATGAACTGATGCAGACTGAAGTAAACAGAAGAGGAAAACAATTTATACAATAACAACAATGTGAAGATAATTTTTTTCTTAAAATGAAGAATGCAATAACCACATTCAATGAGGACCAAAACTAAAGCATGCTATTTAAATCCTGACAGAGAAGTGTTGGACTCAAAGTGCAGAGTAAAATATAACTTTATTTTGATTGGCTATTAATGTTTATTTGTTACAAAGACTGCATTTTTTCTTTATTCTTAATTTGGTGATTTGGGGATGGGAAGGGAAATGGGACTTAGGGATAGGAGATGCCAAGAAAGAAAAAAGAGGAAAAGAGAAGAGGATATTTGAAACATATTTTTGAAATGCACAGAAGACAGCAATGGAAGAAAAAAAAACAGAAGGAATCAAGGACAAGCAAGACAGCTTTGAACATTAAAAGTTGAAAGTATTATATACTTTAAAAGAGAAACAAGCTTTACATAAAATATGTCCTATTCCCTTCTCTACTCCCTACTTTCATACAGATGTTCTCAGGTTTGTGTGCAATTCTTTCTGTTCAACTGTGTATATGGACGTTTCCATTTTAGTTTATTTTTGGTCATTTCAACAATTTCAAAATGGAAAAACAACATAATGAAACTACAAAGATAGTTTGGGGCCTGTTGTGAAGGACCTGAAAAATCGAACAGAATTTATAATTTATCTTAAAGACAATAGGGAGCCACTGGTGTTTAATGAGTAGGGGAGTAACATATTTTAATCTATGTTTAAGGAAAATCATTTTGGCAGCTTTGCAAAGAATGAATTAGAATGGGGAAAGATTTATGACACTAGAGAATAATTAGGAGACAATTATAATAAATAGAATGAAGGAGTCAAATCTGAGAATTACTTTTGGAGACTGGAAGAAAGGTGAATAAAATATTAAAGGATTATAAAGTTAGATGTGCTTTTTCCTGAAAAATAAATTTGAGAGGTTTCTTTAAGAAGGAAAAATATCTCTAACAATCCAAAAGTATTTTTCTGATTACTCAATGAAAGTTATTATGTTATAATTTGACATTACAATTGACACATGACCTTAAAGAGTATGTTCTTGAGTAATCACTTAAAATTTCTTTCCTCAAAGGGTTTCTGGCTAGATGGCTTTAGTTCCTTCTGTCTCTAAATCTGTGGTTTTATCATCATAGAATCTGAGCTTAGAAGGAAAAAAGTCCACCCAAATAAGAATCTATTTCACAATACTAAGTAGTTAGTTTATATATGATAAGTAATTAATCAGTCATTGATTAAAAAACTTCCAGTGAAGGAGAGCACTTGATGTCCAGTAAAGTGCCTGGCAATTAATAAGTGCTTAATCAATGCTTGCCTTTCTCCTAAGATGGCCCATTCAACTTCTGCATATCATTAATTGTAAAGAAGCATTTCCTTGCATAAAGTGGAATCTTCCCATTTGAAAGTTCTACCTTTAATTTCTAGCTTTTCTAAGAATAAGAAGGATACAGCTAATCCCTTTTCTATTGGGCAGGCCTTCAAATGTTTTCTTTTCCAAGATAAACATTTTCATTACCTTTGACAAAAATAGGAATGCGTATAAGTGGGAAGATCTAAATAAAAAAGACCCAGAAATAATCCCTTGTAATAGCTAAATTTCAAAAAGGGTAATTATTGGAGAAAGAAATCTCCATTTGTTGAGTACAGCTAAGAAACTGGAAAACAGTTTGGCAGGAAAAAATTAGTTTAGACTAGTATCTTACACCATAATCATTTCTAAATGCATTGTTATTCAGTTGTTTGACCTTTGTTTGCCTCAACTTGGTGTTGTTCCATGGGTTCAGTGATGTCTGACTCTCAGTGATCCTATTCGGGGTTTTCCATGCAAAGATACTAGATACTAATATACAATTCATATTACAGATAAAGATCTGAGGCAAATAGAGTTAAGTGACTTGCCCAAGACAGATTTGAACTTAGGAAAATGAATCTTCTTGACTCCATATCCATTGCACCACCTAGCTACTCCATCTAAATGGATAAACAATCTAAAAACATACCTGATCTCATATTTTATTGAAAAATAAGCTGAAAATAAAACAAAGTAGATCAAAAAAGGAAGAAAAAAGTTGAGTCCTTTTACCAAGAGTTCCCTCTCCTTTCTTCCCTTATCTGACATCGTCCAGATGCCTTCGGCCATGATTTCTTACTTCACCCTGTTTTATATAATTAAACTGTCCTTCTCCTTGCCAAAGCAAATTTTCTACATGCACAAATGATCCCATTCCATGTTATCTTCTCCCCCTCTATTACCTCCTCTATCATAACCACTTTTCTACATATCTTAAGTTTTATCTACTGGCTGCCTCCCTATTGCCCACAAACATGCCCATATCTCTCCATTCTCAAAAAATGATCACAAAAAATAGCCCATTAGCTATTGTTTACCTTTTTGTGTCCAATTCTTTCAGAAGGTCATCTAAGATAAGTGTCTGTACTTTCTCTCCCCTCACTCTCTTCTTAACTCCTTAAATCTGGCTTCTGACCTCATCATTCAACCAAAACTTCTCTCTCCAAAGTTACCAATGATCTCTTTATTTCCAGGTCTAATAACCTATTTTTTATGCTCCCCTTTCTAGCAGCTTTTGACACTGTCAATCACATTCTTCCCCTGATGATCCCTTCTCTACCGATTTTCCTGACATTATTCTTCTGGTTCTTCTCCTACCTATCCTACTCCTCTTTTATAGTTCCCCTTCATGGAATCACTTCCAGGTAGTAACTATGAGTTTCCCACAAAGTTCTGAAATGGGTTCTCTTCTCTTCTCTCTATAAATTGTTTCAATTGGTGATATTAACTCCCATAGAGTGAATCATCATCTCTTTACTAATGATTCTCAAATCTACTTATCCAGTTCTGACCTCTCTGCTGATCTCCATCTCATATCTCCATCTGCCCACTGGACAGCTCAACCTGAATATGTCATAGACTTCTTGAACTCAACATCTACAAAACTATACTCATTATCATTCCCTGCCCCTGTAAACTCTCCCCTCTTCCTAACTTTCCTATTACTGTCAATAGTACCACCTTTCTTTCAGTTACCTAGGTTTGTGCTCTAGATGTCATCTACAACTGTTCCTTCTTTTTGACTCTGCCCCACTCCCATGAAATCTATTTTCCTATGCCTTTAGGCTCTATTTTTGTAATATATCTACCATGTGTCCCTTTCTCTCCCCTGACAACGCCAGTATTTTTATGCAAGCCCTCACTACTTCATACCTGGACCATGATAATAGCTTACTAATTTATATTGCTTCATCCCAATCCTTTACTCAAGATGTCACATTGATTCCATTCCTGGAATTCATTTAGAGTGCTAACTCAACAACTATTTACATTGCCTATATTTGGTATGATCTTGACTCACTTAAAAAGAATACTAGTCAAGCAAAGGAATGGGGGATCATAATGATTAAAATTACACAGTTCCAAAATATTGGCAATTTTCAGTCCAAGAATCAAATCAAACAATCATAGGAGTATTTTTGTCTACATGACACATAGCCAATATGACTGGATTTTCTAATCCTCATTGACTATTAAGGAGGAAAGATGATCTCTCCTAGATAATATGATCCCAAGCATACTTAAAACAACTATTCAGTTGTAAAAGTGGACTAATTTCAAACAATTTGTTCTCTCTTCCTTTGGCCTTGAATGAAGGCTATCATGAAATGCCAATATAATGCTGAGTCATCATTATTTACTAAACTAAAGTGAAACATAATGTACCTAGAAATATCATATTACTTGCAGTGGTATCTTACCTGCTGGGATCCACTAAACAATGGCACTTACTACTAAGAGTAGTAGCAATTGGAATTATAGAGACCAAGAAGAAAGACTTTGGCAAAGATGATAGATCCAACGGGGAAAACAGATATTTAAATTCTTAAGATTATTAATTTAGAAGTGAAAGGGACCTAGGAGGCTTTCTAGTCCAAGCCTTCATCTTGCATATGAGGACATAATGGTTAAAAATGTTCATGATTTTCCTGTGTTCATATAACTAGTAAGTATCAGAAGTGGGATTTAAACCCAGGACTTTGTGAGTCCTATGCTTTATCCACCATATAATGCTGTCATGTTTAGTATGTGTTTCCCTGATTACTTCCACTGTATATCATGCTTCCTCCCACTAAAAATAAAGAGAACTCTTCTCTTTTCCTTCCTATTAGTTCTGCTTCGTAAAACCCCAGGACAGAACAGGTAGAAATCACCATTCCACATTACCACAATAGTATGCAACCAACAGAAGGAAATAGCAATTTCCAGTCACTGATTTCTGATCATTTCCCATCACGTTATTCTCAATCCAGTTAAGAATTTACTGATATCCATCCACAAAGCACTAAGACAGACTAACATCAAAATTAAGACTTCTGCAATGTATTTATTAGCAAAATTTCTGACAGTATCAAAGAAGGAAGCAGGAAATGATGTGTTTAGTTAGCTGAAATTAGTGATTAGTAATCAAAAATTCAGGTTTCTGGGGAGAGCTCCTAATTTCACTGCCTTACATATATTGGATAATCAATGAATACCTATTCATTGAATTTACATAAGAATTTTCTTGGAGTTAGGAGGACTTTGGACAACTAAAATAGAAAACTGAAATACTTTTCAGGTAATAGAAACCAAAAATCTACTCTTCCCTAAAATGCTTATTATTGTACAAAAGTGGCTTTAGGATTTTTAATTATCTAGATAATTACCTCAGTTACCCAATTCACTCTAGTGGGGTAGAATCCATCCAAGTCTGCCTGTACATCTTGTTTTATAAAATGATTTCTAAGTACAGAGCCTTTCATAAGATGCACTTCCCGTATTCTCATTGTCTTGTTTATATACTATGAGTTAGACAGCAAATATTGTCATCATGTAATGAGTTCAGGTTGACAAAGCACTTGAAGATCATCAAATTTGAGGTGATCTACAATGACAGTGCTGCCTTTTCCAGTCTGCATGATCAGCACAAATTAATTTTCACATATCATAAAGCAACATGACCATCAACTGCATAGTTAAGACAACATGTATTCAACTCAACAGTTTCATCAGAAGTTAATACATAATTTACCTTGGTTGGGTCATTTTTAAAGGACAGTTGGAAGCTACCCTTTGGGGATTGTTTTTGACAGGAATGGGTTAATCTTCTAACCTTTTCCCTTCTTGTTCCAGTCTCAAGGTTGTCAAATGGATAGATAAACATGGTGCTATTTTCTGGTTTTGTTTCAGTGTCTGTCACGAGAGTGGGCCAATTTCATACCATTTGCTGCTTTCATTACTGTCTCAAGGTTGTCATAAGAATTGATAAATTTCAGACTGTTTTTCTTGTCCTCATTACAATCTTAAGGTTGTCATGAGAATGAATTGATTTTGTGCCATTTTCTGTTCTCATTACGGTCTTTGTCATGAGAATGGCTTCATTTGGGGCCATTTTTGTTCCTGTAACACTCTTTTGTCATAGGAGAAGGAAGTCTTCAATGAAAATGAGAAGACATCAGCTCAGACATTGATATTCAGAAAAGAACTTGTTCTCGTGACAGAGATCATAAGGAGAACAGAAAATGGTACAGAATGTATCCATTCTCGTGATGATTTTAAGGTTGTGATTGTATGACCCTGATGTGATCAGAGGAGGCAGAAAAAAGGCAGTATTTTCATTTTTACTGTTGTTGTTACAGCTATTTCTTTCGGTCAGGTTTTAGGAGGTAAAATACTCCATGTTGGCTTCAGAGAGGTAGTTGTGTTAAATTAACAGGAGGTACACTCTGTTATATACAGGTATACAAAAGGTAGACATACAAAAGTATACAAAAGAAAAACAGCATTATTATTTGGTAGCTAAAGGATATATAAAATATAGGAAGCTTCAACTGATATTGCCTCCAAAGGAACAATCTTGATTTCATCCATTTCAGAATAAGCATCTATTCTAACTTCTTAACTGAAGCAAGTGAAGATTCACATTTAAAACATTCACAAACTATTCAACCTACTTATAGTACTTTTTAGGGAGTTAACCATTCCTAGTTTCTTTTTTGGTAATATGATTGATAACATTTAAGACCTAGTGAACTCAACAAGCTTTTATCATGGAGGTAATACACAGGGCATTCTCCCTAAGACCCACTTCAAGACAACTTAAATAGAGAATATATTTAGTGGTCTGTAGGGTTAGAATTCACGGTACAAGGAGAAAAATCAATGTTTCAAGTCTTTCTGGGTTTTTTTCCCTGTATAAGGATTAGGCTTCTAACTTTGAAAGTATTTCTAAGTAGATCCCATTTATGTGAATCTCTAAGATCAACTCATAACTGAATTCACCAAACCATATAGTACAACAGTCAGTTCAAAACAATAGCTGATGTTTATAATGTACTTTAGAGTTTACAAGTCATTTTTCCCAACAAAGCACACACCATATGAGGTAACTAGAACATTTTAAGGACATAAGTTGTTGGAGTGGGTGCTCTCACCCACAAATAGTAATTCTTCAATCTATCTTTGTATGAGACAGCTATGTAGTGCAGGGGCTGGAGTCAGCGTGAGTTGATTCCATGAGTCATGAGTTGAAAATCCTACCTCAGAAATCTACTATCTGTGTGACCCTGAGCAGGTCATTTATCCTTTATCTTTTCATGTTCTCAAATCTAAAGTGGAGAGAATAATAGTACCTATTTTACAAGGTTGCAAAACTTAAAATGCTATAGAAATGTTAGCTAAGAGGAGGAAGATCAGGCAGCTGGATCCACAGTGGATAGAGCAATAGGTCCAGAGTCAGGAATACTTAAGTTCAAATTCAGCCTCACTAGCTGGGTGACTCAGAGCAAGTCACTTAAACCAGTTTGCCTCAGTTTATTTATCTATAAAAAAAATCCTGGAGAAAGAAAGGGTGAACTTTCTTTACAAGAAAACCTTGAATGGGGTCATAGAGAGTTTGACATGACTAGAAAATAACCAAAGAATAATAACAAAGGAGGAAGAAGAAAAGAAAGAAGGAGGAGAAGTAGGAGAAGAGAGAGAACAAGAATAAGGAGGAAAAGGATGAGGAGGAGAAGGAAGAGAAGGAGGAGAAAGAGGAAGGAGAAGAGGAGGAAGAAGAAGAGGAGGAAGAGGAGGAGGAGGAGGGAGAGGAAGAGGAGGAGTTGAGACATCAAGACTTGTGGCTGAAAAACTCAGCAACGTGCAACTAACTAGGTGGTGCACTTTTCTGAGCTACACTGAGCTTTGACCAGTAGATAAACTATCAGATAATGAAAACCTTTTCAAATTGGTAGATCCTTCAGAACACTAGTCTTGCCTTAAGAACCCAGAGTCATCCCCCTGTTATGGTAAGGCATTAGAAGAGTTCTTTTGGTATAGTGAAGATATTATCATTCCATTTTAAAGATGAAGAAAAAGATTCCCAAAGGTAAGTGACTTACCCATGACTATAAAGTGAAGACCCAGGACTCAAGGAGATTTTCTGATTCTAAAATTAGTATTCCCTCTTCCACATTATGACTTTAAATCTTTTTTTTAAATAGTATTATGTTGGTGTATAAATACAGCTTCAGCCAGAGTTGATTAATGGTTCAATGGATAGAACATTGGACTTAAAATGAGGAATATCTGACACTGAATATTGTCTCAGAACTAGCATTGTGAGCATGGGAAATGTGAGGATCAGTTACCTCATCTGTAAATAGAGAGAGGTGGACTCAGTGTTATCTAAAGACCACTCTAGATCTAAAAGTATTCCTATGATAACATGAAGAAGCCAGGAGTATTACTGAGATAGCACTTCTGTAAGACAAGGAACTGGGTTCACACATGGGAATCCTATGTAGATAATAAAGAAATTGAATAGCAGCTTTCAAATGTAGCTTTGAGATTGTTGTATCTTTTCTTTTATGAACATAAAGAGCAACAAGAGATAGATGTTTAAAGACAGAGGATGTCCACTGAAAGGAATGTCAGTTTTATAAAAGGGGAAGAAGCATGATAAAAGTGCTATACTTTCTGCTCATTGAGATGTCAGAAAGAAATCAAGTTCTCAGTGAAATTGAGGAAGACTTTATTGATTAATTAATGGGTAGGAGATGAACAAGAAGACAAAGATGTGAGAATGAGCCACAATTATGTAACAAGATACAGGTTACCAGGAAGTAAATTACAGGTCCTGTTGAACATAAAGACAATGAGATTTTCTTGAAATAGACCAAGGCAATTCTACTTCCCAATAGAATGAATGCTGAAGATTCAAATTGACCTTGAAATGGTCAGAAGAAGCATCCAAGATGGGTGTCAACATGTTCTAATGCCTTCCAAAGCTCTGAAATATCAAGAGAATCCAAGGCTTGCACCTTGATATATATAATAGATGACAAAAGATCTTGTAAATATAACAGCAACATTTGGTTAATACTAATTAATTATGTTATTAATAAGATGCATTTTAATAACAAACAAAAATTACCAAAGGGCATCATAGTTTGGTGACAGTAGAAATGCAGAAAAGTTGATAGACAGTAAAGAGCAATAGAAAGAGAACAGGACTAGTAATTAGATTAAATTCCACCTCAAACACTTTCTGGCTATCTGACCACAGACAAATATCTTAATCTCTCAGATCCTCAGTTTTGGTAGCTATAAAATGGGCATAATAATATTTGCACAAGATCATTGTGAGAAAAGCACTTTAAAATCTGAAAGTGCTATATAAATGTGAATTGTTGTTATTCTTATAGACCAAAGAGACTTCTAAGTTGTTTCCAGAAAGTCAAGAAATGAAATTTCTGATAGTAGTTGGCAAATCAAGCCTGACAAAATGATTCAAATAGCCTCTTCTGTACCAATTTACATTGCTGTTTTTCGGTACAGATCATCTTTTCCTGGCTTCCTTTTTTTATTAGTACCTCTAAAGTAGCAAGTCTGCAATATCCCATATGGTACAGTGAAATCTGAGGACCTAGATTCAAATCCCACCTATAATTGCATGCATGTGACCTTAGGAAAATCATTTACCTTCTATCAACCTCAGTGTCCTCATCTTTAAGAGAATAAGCTGGACACAATGATAACTACATTTCCTTTCAGCACTAGGGTTCTGATGCTACTGATCATTTGGAAGTGGCTGGGATAAATATTTAACCATAAATGCCTGGAGCTCTCAACACTGTACTTCCCCCATCATGCACTCAAACATCCATGAGGTAGAATGACCTCAGAGTAGCTTATTGCTTTTCATTAATTTCTTCAAGTAATTGTACACTTTAAAGCATCTCATTTATCAAAATGTTAAGCTCTTTATGGTACCAAAGGGTCATGTGATATGCAAGAGATCCTAAAACACATCCCCCCATTCACAATTCTCCTCCCAGTACCAGAGTACTATGAGTAGCTAGCAAAGCCAACACATTTTCTCTTTGATAAGTGTCCCTTTTTCCCTACCTTTGTCCACTTCAGAAAGCTGTCTGCTCCTTAGAAAGAAAGCAATATCTAACTAGCCAGCTCGCCAGATTGTTAGCTACCCCTAGTCAGTCTGTAGCCTAGAAAGGGATGCACTTATATCAATGATAGATAAATCCCAGCTAGAAATACAGGTCCCTGACAACCTAATCACTGAAACCCTGTCAAGTAACCCCTAATTTTGAAGCGAGTGGTTAATTCCCAGCAAATTGATTTATGCACTGTTTGAGGTTTGGCGAGTCGTGTTGTTCATCTGTTATTACCAGGAACTCAGCTCAGCCTATTCATTTAGACCACTGACACAACACAGTGCATCTCCCAAGAAAATTTCCTTTGTCAGCACATCTAGAATTTGCTAATTAAATCAACGATGACATTATTCACTTTCTCCAGGAAAAAAAAAATCACTCCTCCCCCCTTCTCTTTCCTTCTTTCTCTTTTTTCCTGTATCTCTTTCAAATTTGACTCTTGTAAGGATAGTCTATCTAAAAGTTTTAGTGACCTTTCCTCACAGACATATGGTGCTTTATTTTGTCTGCCCACCACAGGAAACTGATAGTTAGTTACTCTAGCCAATTTGGTGTTTTTAAACACACACACACACACACACACACACACACACACACACACACACACCAACACACACAGAACATAGTAACCTTTGCAAGAAAATAATATGGTGTCTCTGCTCTGAATGTTGTTTTTTCTTTACAAACCAGAAGTATGGATTTCATTTACATAATAAGGCCAGCCAAGGAGTATTTTTATTGCCTATATTATTCCAGCTGAAGGGACTTCAGAATGTAAGGGAGATCAGGTTGTCCCCCAGATTATGTAATAGTGGGTTCACAATATCATTGCTTCCCTTTCTATGATTTAAGTTGCAAGAAATGGCAAAAAGATCAGAATAAGCCATTTTGCACATCGAAAAAGTTTCAAATCATCAGGCTTTTTTTTCTTGAACTTTTCTCTTCAACTTTCTATTTTTAAAAGAAAAAAACAGAAATAGTAAATAAATAAATACATAAATTTTATTTATATTTAAATTATTTTTACAAGGAATGCCCTTCTTTTTTGGATCAAAAGATTGCAGAATTTATATCTGGAAGAGATCTTAAAGAATATGTAATCTAACAACACCCCCCCCCATTTTTTTCTAACAGAGAAGCAAAAGTGAAGGCTAAAAATGTGAAGTTATTTACCCAAAATTATGTTGGTAAAATATGGCAAAGCCAAAATTTGAACAAAGATCTTAAGATCATAGAAGGTCTTTCAAAAAAAATGTTCAAATTCTGCCACTAATACTTCTAACCATGTTTCCTGGAACAAATCATTTGATTTCCCTGGGTCTCTTAAAGGTGGGGGTGGGGATGGAAAGGACCAGATGGTTTTTGAAAGACCTTCTATGATCTTATGATCTAACAAACTCCTCTGATTCTATGTAGGAAGCCCTGGGTAGAAAAAAGATAAGAAATTGCATAGACCTTGTATTCAAGGAGCATATAGCCTAAGTAGAAGATAGTTTGACACAATGGAAAGAACATTGACTATAGAATCAGAGGAGTTTGGTTACAAATCTGACACTTTCTACAGGTGTGACTTTAGGCAAGTCATAACTCCCCTGAATCTCAGTGTCTTCTTTGTCTGTAAAAAAGAGAAAATGGACTAGGTAACCTTTGAGGACTCTTCCAATTACAAATCTGCTATCCTAATAGAAATGAGAAAATTACACAAATAATTGTGATACAAGTATAATGAGTATAAACAAAAGGTCTGAACTATGTTATAAAAAAATATTAAGGTAGTAAAATTGTTCACCTGGAAGGAAAGAGGAGAAGGAAGAAAAGGCCTCTTAATCAAAGTGGATTGTAGTCAAAACATAAAGTGAAATATTTCCAGAGACAGCGATACAGATGGAGTTCATTCCAGGTAAGAAAGAGTAGGTTGTAAATGAACAGAAGTGATAGAGAACAAGATGAGGATTACTTGCTTGTTTAAGTAGGGAAGTAACCTGGTATTGGAATGTTAATCTTATTAACAGTCTCATGAAGTAACACTGGAAAGGCAGATTGAAGCTAAATTACAGATGGCTTAAAATATCAGGCTTAAAAAAAATATGTCATCCAATAGACAAAGGGAAGTTATATTATTCAGCATGTGATAAAGAAGAATGGATTTTATTGTTTTCCAGATCTTTTTTGGTCAATTTCTGAAAAAAAAATGATCTGCTATAAGTCTCTATCCTGCTATCATTCTCTTTTTCTTAATGATTTGCATGCTACTAAGCAAGCTTACAAAATAACTGCTTTTGAAGTTGAATAAAATATTAAGATATTAACTCATCTTCCATAGGTTTATTGAAAGAAGAAGGGTGACAACTCCAGTAGTAGATAGGATGATGAGGATGAATGTACTTCTCTGTTCCCATGTGTTTTTGGTTTCTTCTAGATCATAATGTTTTAGAAAGTTTTTATTCAACAATAATTAGAGATTATTAGTAATTGGTATGTTGTTTAATGTTATTCTAACATATTTAATATTCTGCGAAACTAGGAAGACATAAGTTTTGCAATGGGGCATAAGTTCATTTTATGTAGACTTATGTAGATTATGGCATCTTTGAGCTAGCCCCAAGACCTGACCAGAAAGACAGAAGCCTCATCTTGGTTCTACATAATTTTAATTCTTTTGTTAGGTCTCTACATTTTGAAAGCCTTTCCTTTTATATAGATTGAAGAGTTTTCATACTTGGTTGATAATATCTATTTAAAATATTGCTTTAAAATTTTTATGGACACTTATTAGGTTGAAGGAGTTGTGTGCATTAACTCTATCAGCAATGATGCTCTGATTCTTGTTCAGTTAATGTCCTAGATCTAGGATATATTGAACTTTGTATTCATGGTACAGGGATTGTTCTTCTGTTCAAGACAGCGAATTTTTCATTATCAGTCACAGGTAATATCTTCCCATGTATCAATGAGGTATGCCAAAAGGTTTCTACCATTTCTTTTCACAATCTATATCAATCAATGAATCAGATCTTCTAAAATAGGAGTGAGCAAACTATGACCCGCAGACCAACTGGGACCCAACACCTGTTTTTGTATGGATGAAAAATATTAAAAAAAAAAAAACTTTCTTACTCCTGAGGCCATATAAAAATAGACTGGATCTGATGAGCAGGTCATAGTTTGCTAACCCTTGTGTTATTCCAGAGGCAATGATCTGATCCTGAATTACATGATAAACCTTTTTCTATCAAGAAATCTGTCTAATTCAGCTGGTTGTCCAAGATTTCTTCATCAACATAATAATGTTGCTTTATTTCATTCACACTGATCGTGAGTTGTCTTATTGTATTCTTGAATCTTAGCCTTTTCATTGGTTCCATCTGGACAGAAAAGACTTTGAGTTACCTTCAAAAGAGACAATGGCATCCTTCTATGGTGAACCTTCACTACTGCATAGTGACCTGATATCTGTTTGCTCAAAAGTATTTCTGTAGTTTTTAACATATTTATCATATACAGAGAACAACTATCAATTCTAGGTGGTACAGGGAATAGAGATCTGATTCTAGAGTCAAGAAAACCTGAATTCAAATCCAAATTCAAATAAGATACTTGCTAGCTGCATGACTCTAGGTAAGCCACTTAATCTCTGTTTGCCTTGATTTCCTCAACTATACAATGGTGATAATAATACCTACTGTCCAAAGTGTTTGTGAGGAGCAAATAAATTAATATTTATAAAGCACTTAACATAGTGACTGGAACATTATAGATGCTATATATGTGTTTTATTTCCTTCCTTCTTTTGCCTTTTTTTAAAGAATAAAGTATCTGTCTTTCTATAGTTGCTTTAAGATGATGAGCCACATGTTTCATTAATATTGTAAGAGTTTTTGTTGGGATGCCTTCCAAATACATTACTGTCAATGTTACAGTTCCAAAAGTGTCTCAGTAGATTGGCATTATATAGTTGCTAATTCTCTTGAACATATTCATCCCACTGATACTTTACTTTTTACATTATTAGTATTTTAGTTTGAGGTATTACTGTTGTAGTTATTTCATCTTCATCTTTTTTTCTGAGGTTCAGATAAATACGATCAAAGGACAAATTGCTAACCTGAAATTATTATATTATATTCATTGTTCTGTACATTATAGCATAGGTCTATAAAATAAAACTTATTTATTATTGAGGAAAATGTTAAAATCCTAAGTAGACTCATTAGTAGCACTTTCCAAACAATAATTTTAATACCACGTAGATAGTAGGAAAGATATGCACTTCATATTATTCCAACATAATTTTGATCTTTCTTAGTTCTCTAAATTTTGAAGACTTTTTATTCCACCCAGCATATCTTATGAATATGTGGTGTGGCAAGCTCTAAAAATATTTAAAATATTGCTCTTTAATTTATATGAATCAATGTATTCATGTGATTGTGTGCAACAATTTAGTATTTGATAATGCTCTAGTTCCTGTACAGTTTATTGATTGAGTTTTTCAGGATCTTTTGAGGTATATATTTGTAATATGGGAATTTGTCATCTGTCAGTTCATAAAAGACAAAGGTGTGATTGTGATGTGTACTATTAGTTACCAGGTTATGTCTTGCTATTTATTTGGTAGGTGCTAAATTTTTAGAATCTGTAGGGATGTGTGCAGTTTCTACCATTTCCTTTCAAAATTTACATTAATCCTTAAATCTAAGCTCTTTAGGGAAAAATCCTTATGTAGTGTCCATTGATTATGGCCTGATCTTGAATCAACAACTATAAACTCCTTCATTACCCTAAACAAATCATCATGTTTTGGCCATTTGTTTAACACTTCTTTGTTGACATATTGGGTTTCTGCAGATGTCACCCATCAGGACTTTTTGATTCCTTTCTGGCTTTTAACTATTTCATAGATTTCCATCCAAAGATAACCTATTTATGGCTATATTTTACAAACTCAAAAGTATTTACCTATCATTTGTTTAAATTATGATTAAGTGAAGTGATTTTTACTTGTTCCAAAAATATTTCTGTAGATATTATTGTTGTTGTTATCTTATTACTATCATTATTTTATATTATGTTCATATGGAATTTTAAGATTTGTAAATTTCTTTATATACATTTCTCACTGCATCTCCTCAATATTCCAGTAAGTCAGGTACGCTAAAATGCTGGAGGCAAGGAGAACAATATGGAGGTTTTTGTAATAGTTCAGGGGGAAACAAGTAATAATAATAATATCATTTAATAGACCAACATAAGATTGCAAAGTCCTTTACATATATTACCTCATTTGATCCTAACAACCACTCTGTCATGTCAGTGCCATAATTATTCTCCATCTGACAGATGAGGAAACTGAGTCTGAGAAAAAGATAAAGTGAATTGATAAGTATCATAAAGCTGTTTCTGAAGTAAGATTTGAATTCAGATCTTCCTGAGTCTAGCAATATGGGTAGAAAAGAAGGAAGAGATTGCCAAGATGATGAAGACAAAGCACTAAAATCAAAAAGTCAGAAAAGGTTGTCTTCTCTACTCATCATGCTTGTGTCATGCCTCTTGATGAGTCAGCATAGTGTCTTCTAGTTCCACAGAGTAGGATAGAACACAGAATGCCAAAGCTAGGGAAGACCTCAGGGATTGATAATCTTGTCCAAATGTCTCATTTTACAGAAGAAAAACCTGAGGCTCAAAGGTGCAGAGGTTACACAAATGGTAAATAACAGAATTCAAACACAGGCCTTCTGACTCCAGGGTAGAAAATCCTTACCTTAATTGATCAATTGATCTCAAACATATCTACTAAATATTCATTACACTTTTTTTTTTTTTTTTTTGCTGAGGCAGTTGGGATTAAGTGACTTGCCCAGGGTCACACAGCTAGGAAGTGTTAAGTGTATGAGACCACATTGCACTTTTCCATTTTTTGAACCATCTCCAAATCCTTAAAATTGCCTCCCCCCAGATCTCCCTCTAGGCAACTAGGTAGCATTGTAGATCTTAATCACTGAGCTTAGAATCAGACAAATTCCTCTTCATAAGTTCAAATCTGGCCTCACTCACTAGCTGTGTGGCCCTGGACAAGTCACTTTATGCTGTTTGCCTCAGTTTCTTTGTTTATCAAATGAACTGGAGGAAGAGATAGCAAACCACTCTGGTATCTTTGCCAAGAAACCTCACAAAACGGGATGACAGAGTCAGACAGACTGAAATGACACAACATTAGCAACAGATCTCTCACCCCCCCCAAAAAAAAACTCCAACAACTTACCAAGCAATCTTTTTTTTAATCCCATTTTTTTTTTACCACAAAGCCTTTCTAGATTGGTCAGGAGAAAACTCTTTGGTTCTCCAGAACTTTTCATAAAGAGTAGAATGACTCTTTTCCTGATAATTTTTCTGGGTGCTGAGATCTTATGCCTCCTCCCCAGGTAGAGGCAGGAGGACTGACTCTAGGATACAGAGGAAAAAAATCTCTCACTAAGAAGTTACATGAACAAAATAGGACTTGGGACAGGGGAGAAAGGAGAGAAGAAGGGAAGGCATCAAAGCAAAGCAAGTCAACAGGAATCTATTAAGAGTTTACTAATGCCAGGCACTGAGCTAAGTGCTGAGAGGAAGCATTATCCCCAATAGATAAATATCCACAATACCCTATACCCCATACACACACATCCATACCATAGATAGATAATTCATTAATTGGAAAACTACAAAGAATTATAATCTCTGTAATTCTGGGAAGGTAGAAGAAAAACTTAACTAGGAAATTGGAAAAAAGAATTTATTTCAAATTTATGTCCCAGAGTATATTAGCATTCTTCTTAAAATTTCTTCTCTTCCCAATTTTCCTATTACTGTTAAAGGCACCACCTTGCTCCTAATCACTCAGGTTTACAACCTCAGTTTCATTCCAGAGTTCTCATTCTCTCTCACCCCATATGACCAATATGTGGTATGTGATTTTTTTCTTCAGAACAACTCTCCTCCATGCTCCCTCCTCTTCACTCACATAGCCACCACTCTGGTTTAGACCCCAACATTTCTTGCCTGAAGTACTGAAAAAGTATTTTGCTTGGTCTCCCTATCTCAAGTCTCTTACAACTCCAATCCATTTTCTACTCATCTGCCACAATGATTTTCCTAAAGTGAAGATTTTTGTTACTCCCACACTCTAAAATCAACTATAGAATTCTCTATTTTGTTTATAAAACTCTTATCAGCCTAGCCCCTTCCTTTTCTAGGCCCTTTACTCTTTAGTCCCCTAGTAGAAGTCTACAATCCAGCTACAACTCAGTATTCCTAGTGCAAAATATTATCTCCTGTTTGTCCTATCCCCCAACCCTCCTCACTTCCAAATCAGCTTCCAAATTCTACCTTGTGAGGAAAGCCTTTCCCAATCCTCCCTGCTTCCCTCAGAGATTACCTTCCATTTATACTGTATATATTTTGCATAATTATTTACATGTTGTCTCCTCCATTTGAATATGAAATCCTCCAGCACAAGGGATTATGACTTTTTTTGCCTCTCTTGCATTTCTAGTGCTTAGTTTATTGCCTGGCACATAGTAAGAGATTAATAATTTGTTAACTGACTGACTGGTCTAAGATCACCTTGTGATCTTGGATAAGACATTTAATCTTATCTGGAAAATTAGGGAATTGGATTAGATTCTTTAAAAAGTCCCTTTTGGCTTCAGAATTGTATATTTCTAATTTATAGGATCAAAGGGGTAGAGCTGCAAGGAGCTTTAGACTTTATATAAATTAATCCCCCATTTTACACATGAGGAAACTGAGGCACAGAGAGATTAAATTAATGCTTAATTTGTCACATAGCTAATAATAAGTGTTAAGAGATTTAATGTGAATTGGAATTTTCCTGACACCAAAGTTAAATATATTTTCTTTGCATCCCACTTCCCATAATATACTATACCCTAACTCTATACTTTTCTAGTTCCCTGAACACAGAATATTCTTACTATGATTCACTATTTTTACTTGAATTTGAAAATGTTGTTGTCTGAGATATTGTGTGTTTGTGTGTCTGCTCATAGGCAGGTGACAGACTAGAAGGAAAGCTTCTAGAAGCAGGGCTTCTTAACCTAGGATCCAGGAACATTAAAATACATAGATACATACATATATATGTATATATTTATATGTGTATGTGTGTATATATATTTACATACACATACATATAAATATATGTGTGTTTTATATAGTACATATATAACACACATATATTGTATTTCAACATAATTGGCTTTCTTTATAGTGCTATATATTTTATTTTATGTTTTTTAAAATAATGTATTATCAGAATAACCTGAGAAGAATCTATAGGCTTCACCAGATTGCCAGATAAGTCCATGATATAAAAAGTTTTAAAAACTTTAATTCTGGAGGGTCAGAATAAAATCAGTTTGTAGAGTTCTGTTTCCACAGTGTCATAAAGAATTAGCCCCTTGGTAAGTGAACTTTGCTAATGAAAATGTAATATTAAAGGACTCAAACGAGAGCAGGTGGTGGAGGGAGGAGAAGATACTGCTTGGGGAGCAGCTTGAGTAAAGATACAGGAAATGAGAGAAAGGATTCCACAACAAGAGTTGAATCTAGACATCCCCAGCTAGGGCATATAAGGTAAGACAACATGGCCAGCTCTCTGAAGGCCCATAAACAATCATTCACATTCAGTCTTTTAGCTCATTGGGAACTCTGAAAGAAATTGGAGGAGATTTGTGATCTGATAAAATTGGTACCCTCCTTGGTCAATTCTGGCTGTAATGTACCAAATGTATTGGGGCTGGGAGATCTGTAAATGGGCAACCCAAAGAGAAAGTATAATTTTTTTATTGCTTCTCACAGGGGGGAAGAAGAGGGGAAAAAATCCAAAGAGATATTAGCACTTGCCAAAGAGTCCAAATGTGTGTTTTTATTCTCTTTTATATTCCTGGAGATTGCCTATAAATGAGCTATGTCTGTATGATGCCAAACAATTAACTGTGAAGTAGGAAATGCCACCTATTTATCTCTCAGTTGTTTTGTCTATATGGAGGGTTTCTTATTAAACAGTGATCCTGAAAAAAAAAACTTAAAGATGACCTTCACAGTTAAAACTGTTGTTCTATGTGACTGATCCATCCCATCTATCTAGCCCTTTGTCCATTGTTCCTCTTCAGGAACCAAATTCAATTTCTATTATAAGTCTTTTATTGAATATTAATTTGAACAAAATGTTTGTATCTGAACTCCTTTTAAAAAAAAAGGTTACTGCATTTGTTGACTAGATTCTTCATTTCTGAACCTAAAATGGAACCTTCCCCAACTCATTGCTTACTAATCAACTATTTTTTCCAGCTTGTCATTTTGTTTAATGTTGCAAAACAAGGCAGTTTTTTTTAAAGGCAGGATCTGATTTTGCAAAGAGATGTCTAAACTTAAGTGAAATAATGGATGTAACAAAATACCACCAAATATGACAGCTTTGTTCTGCCAATGTAATTTGCTGATTCTGGAAACCAAATGCAGAACAGGCTGTGCCAGTCTCAGAAAAGAGGCTTGTGTGACAGATATAGACCTGTTTAAATACCGGCATACACTACATTAAATAGCAGACTTCTGCATTCATTTATGTTTTTTTTATTCACTTGTCATAACCAGTTTTTTTAATACTTCATTGTTCCCACCCGCCTGACGCCCAAGAAGGCAGTCTCTTTTTAAATGGAGAAGATGGTATGACTTGACAATGCAACCAAATTCTTTTATTTTTAATATTATTTGTGATTATATTTTAGGGAAATGACTATAGTCAAAAGATCATTTTCAGGGAGATGCCAAATGAGTGTTTAGAGAAAAGATGATGATAATAACAGCTTACATATCTAGATTCCCCTAGAGTTGTGAACCACTCTGGAAATTAAAAAACAAAAAAAGCATTTTTATCAACATCATCCCCACTTCCCCCAGCCTAAAATAATATGAATACTCCTGGGACTGCAAATCTGATACCCTTCTTTCTTCCCCTCTTTCCTCCCACGATTACCAGGCACAGGAAGGAAAGTCTGAGAAACATGCCCTTGGCTATAACTGAGCAATAGTTATTTGGCATTTATTTGTTACATTACAGCCTAGAAACAAAACTATTTTAGAGCAAATAGGACACTCTAGAATTACTTACTTACACTGAATTTTCTTCTTTGCCATGATAAAAGTCTTTCTCAGGCGTTAAAGAGGCATTGGACTCTAAATTCTTCAAGGACAAAGACTATGTCTTCTGCTTACTTTTCAACTCCCAAGACAAATGATAAAGTAGCATCAAGTATCCTTAAAAGGATATCTTAAAAAGTATCCCCAAAGGACTGATTTAATGCTTTTTTCCTGGCATTACATGGTCAAATAAAAGATAATACTTTCCATGGCACCACCTACTAAGTGCTAAGTACTACTAACAGAGATACTTAATAAGTGTTTACTGAATAAAGGAATAATGAGCTCAAATATTTAAAAGTATTTTCAATTCAAAATATAAAGAGAACTTACTATGGGTAAAAGGTTTATTTGTCATGAAAGGCAACAGAAGTGAATGTGAATAAGAAATCAGGCATCAGAACAAACTCATTGTTCACTCATTGTAGTAGTTTCTGACTTTATGACTTTGGGGTTTTCTTGGCAAAGATACTGATGTGGTTTGTAATTTCCTTCTGTGGCTCATTTTACAGATGAGGAAACTGAGGTAACTTATCCAGAGTCACACAGCTAATAAGTGTCTGAGGCCAGATTTGAATTTAGCAAGATGAATCTTCTTGAGTCTAGGCCTGGCAGCCTATCCACTGAGCCACCTAGTTGCTCCAAAAACAAACTCAAGATCTACTTATACATTATTTCCCCTTTGTATGGAATATACATTTCTGAACCAAAGTTGCTTGAAGGTCTGTATGTAGGCTCCTCCTAAGCAAGGAAGCATTATCTTAGCACATCTTTTTTATGACTTTCATGCATTCGTTCATTCATTCATCCAATAAACTTTTATTTAGTACATACTATAATGATAGCTCAGTGGGTTGTTGATCCAACTGCATTTCACAATCTGAACAATAGGAAGTCTTTTCTACATCTGCTTTTTCTGATATGGATAGGCAAAAAGTTTTAAGTAATTGTCTCATTTATACAGTTCTGCAATAATGCAATTAGAATCACATCATTTCAAATTTTTTTGGAATCCTAGCAGCCATCAAGTTGGTATCAATACACACAAATTAATCATACCTACAATATATCTGGCAAAAAGTCTTCCAACCTTTATTTGAAGGCTTCCAGTAAGGGAGAATGTACCACCTCCCAAAGCATCTCATACTACATTTAAGTAACCTTAATTTTTTAAAAAAGTATTTCCTTAAATCACGACTGAACCTCTTTAAACATTCCACCCTTTTCTTCTAGATCTACAAATTGGAACCAAACAGAACCTATTCTATAGGTTGCCTATTCTATATGACAACTGTTCAGGTATTGGAGGTACCAGTCATATCCCTCTAAAACTACTGTCTAGACTGAACAGTCCCATTTCTTTCAATCTCTGCATATGATACAGCTATCTGGTACACTAGATAAAGTGCTAGATCTACAGTCTGAAAGAACTGAGTTTAAATCTTACCTCAGACACATAGCCATGACAAGTCACTTGACTTAATAAAGTCAAATGACTTTAATCTTCCTCAGTTTCCTTATTTGTAAAAATGGGAATAGTAAATAGCCTCTGATTCTTGAGGTGAAGATATGATTTGATAATATTTATACATTATAAACCTTTAAAATGCTATATAAATGCTAGCTATAATCATTATTTGCAAAGGATGGGGACTTTTTACTATCCAAGTTGTCCCCTTTTGTATGCTCTCCAGCTTATTAATATCATTTCCAAAGTCTAGAGATCAGAACTGAACACAGTATTCCAAATGTGATTTGACCAGTAAATAGTACAGCTGAATTATCAACTCCTTATTCTGGGAAGCAATGATTCTTTATGTGGTCTAAGACTGCATTAACTTTCTTGGCCACTGGCAGAGTAAAAGCAGGGATTCACCTGAGCCCTCACTAACACCTCCAAATACCTTTAAATAATGACTCTAAAAAAATTTTAGCTAATAAGTGTCTGAGGCCAGACTTGAATTTAGGCCTGGCATTGAGCCACTTAGTTGCCCCAAGAACAAACTCAAAGTCTACTAAACCATGACATTATTTCCCTTTTTTATGGAACACAAATTTTTGAAATGAAGTTTCTTGAAACTCTACATTTAGGTTTCTCCTGAGCAAGGAAGCACCATCTTAGCACATTTTAGCATGAAGTAGAAAATTTTCCAGCTGAAACTAATTTAGAAGGTCTGTAGAAGAGGTCTATTGCACCACATAGGGACTCAGGCATAACTATGGCCCCAGCAAATCAGGAGAAGGTATGGGGGCTCTCACAGATGACAAGACCAACTTGGAAGGTTGTCAGAAAATTTTGTAACATTTGGGTGTGAGGGAAGCCCTAGCAAAACAGGAGTAGACTTTCAGAGCCACTGAATCAATAGTGGCAGCAGCAGCTAGATCTGGGTTGCAGCTCTGAATCACAGTATAGGTCCCTGGAAGGATCTCTGAAAATGGCTGCACAAAACCCCTGAAGCTTGGGACAATGCACCCTCCACTCTGGAAACAGGGCCCTCCTTTAACAAATAGTTAAAAGCTAAGTAATAGGTTGGAATAATGACTAAACAGAAATAGATTCTGATTTCTAATTTCTAATAGAAAGTTACTATGGTGACAAAGAAAATCAAAGTACACATTCAGAAGAAGATAATAAAGTCAAAAGTCCTACATCCAAAGTCTCCAAGAAAAAATAAGAATTGGTCTCAGATCATGTAAGAGTTCAAAAGGGATTTTGAAAATCAAGTAAGAAAGGAAGAGGGAAAATTGAGAGGTGTAGCTAGATAGCACAGTGGATTAGAGTATTGACTGTGGAGTCAAGAGGACCTTAGTTCAAATCCAGAGTATGACAAGTAAAACTTCCTAGCTATGTGACCCTGGACAATACCAATTGCCTCACCAAAAAAAAAAAAAAAAAAAAAAAAGATGGAGAGGGGGCAGCTAGGTGGCGCAGTGGACAGAGCACCAGCCCTGAATTAAGGAGGACTTGAGTTCAAATCTAGTCTCAGACACTTAACATGCCCTAGCTGTGTGACCCTGGGGAAGTCACTTAACCCCAATTGCCTCAGCAAAAAGAAAAAAAAAAGAATGGAGAGAATCTAGAACTCAAAGTTTAAAAAAGAAAAGTAAAAAAAATGTTTTACATGTAACTGTAAAAATAAAATATTCTTTTAGAATAGAATTCAGCTACAAAATTTGCAGTTTTCTTTTTTTTGAATGATGTTCTAATTTTAAATGTTTTATTTTTTTATTTTACAAAATTCCCAGATTACCCCCTCAAGAGCTCTCTTATAACAAAACAATTAAACAAATCTAACAATGCAATGATCTCATCTGAAAATGAATGTAGTATTACATTTCTATTGTATGTCCTCCTTTTTTTAATGAAGAGATTTATTTTCTGTGCCTCTCACATCCTCCCTCATTAAAGAAAAGAAAGAAAAACAAATTTCTTATAACACATATACATATTCAACCAAAATGAATTCCCTAATTAGCTGTGTACAAAGGTATATATTTCATTCTGTACCTTAAATCCATTACCCCTAGAGAATCATAAATAGTCGTTGTATTGAACAAAGCTCTTGCAAAAGTTTGCATTTTTCAATCTGCTTTTTGACTGTCTTCTTCAACTTATATTTGTAAGTGTTAAGATAGTATTTATCATTATTAAATTTAATCTTATTAGATTCAGTTCAATGTTCTAGCCTATCAAAATCTTTTTGGATCCCTTCTCTGTCACCTTATATGTTGTTACCTATTCCTTCCAGTTCTGTGTCATATGCAAATTTGATGAGTATTCCCTCTGTGCATTTAACCAAGTCATTGATAAAATTTTGACTTGCACACAGCCCAATACAGATGTGTAGCACAATCCATTGGAGAGCTCCTTCCAAGTTAACACCAGACCATTTATTTGAATAC
This sequence comes from Myrmecobius fasciatus, assembly GCA_023553655.1. NCBI lineage: Eukaryota > Metazoa > Chordata > Mammalia > Dasyuromorphia > Myrmecobiidae > Myrmecobius > Myrmecobius fasciatus. The sequence continues at coordinate 4,385 of JAJPUD010001411.1, read as the reverse complement.
AGTCTTTTATTCAGTTACGAATCCATTTAATTGTACAATCTATGTCTCCATTTTTTCCACATGAATAATATCATAAACTTTAATAAGTTAAAAGTTTAATTTAATTATTTGCTGGTTCTCACACAAACCATATCTACACCATTCATCTTATCTATTATTTGAAAAACCCTGTCAAAGAAAAAGAAATTATGTTAGTCTGGAATGACTTGTTCTTGATGAAGTCATGGCAGCTCTTTGTAATCACTGCTTCCTCTTTTAGATATTCACTGAGCATTTCTTTGATATATAGTATAGAATTTCCCTCGGAAATGAATCAAGCTCTCTAGTCCATATTCATTGGACCTATTCTCCTCCTTCTCCTCTTCCTCCTTTTCCTTTCTTTCTTCTTCTTCTGGCAAATTGGAGAAATGGTTATTCTTCTCTAGTTCTGTTTAACTTCCTATTCTCCACATTTTTTCAAAAATTAATGAGAATGGTTCAACCATCATATCTGGCAGTTCTTCTACTACCCAAGAATGTATTTTATGTAGAAGAAGTGAGGATCAAGGGCACCTAAATTTTTTCTACTCTTCTTATGTAACTGGGGTATCAGTTCATTTTAATCATTTTCTTTCAAGTATTTCCAGTACAAAAGTTATTATCCTTGATAGAAAAAAGGTAAAATAAGAATTGAGAAGTTCTATTTTCCCTCTTTTGTAAATTATTATTGTTTCATCTACTATAAGCAATGGTTTTGTCTTTCTTTTAATGCTCTTGTCCCTTCAGTGTTGCTTTGAGGGAAAAAGATTTCTTTTCCTCATTTTTCCTCATTAGTTTTAGCCCATTTGGAGTTTAGCTCATTTGACCCAATTCCTATAGGATGGCATTACACTTTTAGAGTCATAATCTGACACATAAGTCTCTTCAAGTAATCCCCATTTCTCTTTGTTATCTAAATTATTTTCCTTTTTGTCTTTGTAATTTCATTTTGAGAGTTTTCCATTCTTTTTCAATTAACTTCCCTTATAATGTTAGTTCATGAGACCCAATTTACACTTTACCTCAAACCCTTTAAATTTGCTTTCCTAAAATTCATAACCAAATAGAGACCCAAGAAAGAGTAGTCAGAGCCCTCTCCATTGGGATACCTAAATTTGGCTATCATAGAAGGATATATACATAACAATCAAAAGTTATAAACAAGAGTACTATTCTGTAGTACTAATAGACACAAAAGGGTTGAAAGTACTGACTATGAGGGGGGCAATTCATCAGAAAGGTTTCCTGGAAGAGGTAAGTCTGGACTCATTTAAGAACTGAGGATTGTAGATTTGTGAGGAAGGAAAATTTCAATTGGTTTCATAGCTTGAGTTAGCAACACATCATCCACACACAGTGGAAAATAGAAGACTTGATACAGCTAGAGTGGATTGATCAGATTTGGGTTATGGTGAGGGATGAAGTCAGAGGCATAAACAGATAAGTGTTCAACTGAATGGAAGACATTATAGAGCCACTCTAGGTTTCCTAGGCTTAAGAAAAAGTATGTTTAAGGAAGAATATCCTATTGATTAATATGCAGAAAGAATTAGAGCAGAAAGAGACTCACCAAAAAGCAGAGATCCTGTTAAGAATGATATTCCAAGGATAAAAGTGATAAGATCTTGGATTAGAATGATGATTTACAGACATAGAAAAGAAGACATTGTAGAGATATGACATGGGACTGAATAGGGTACTGTACTAATCAGTTGGAGATTCTATCAAAACAAAGGTGCAAGAAGAGATGCAGTCAGTTTCTGCATGCATGTTGCTTGCAATAAAGAAATACTATATCTATTAGTATAATATTGCAATTGAGGGTATGCAATGATTGTATCTAAGTGATACTCATAGTCTTTTTTATTCTTGGAATACTTAAAATACTCTCTCCTTATAGAGTTTTGTTACAATTTGAATTCCTTCTTAATTTTAAGGCACCAATTCAAATGCTCCTCCTTTAAAAAAAAAAAAAAAAGCCTTTACCAATTCTCTCAAGAAGTAATTGAGTACTTTTCTGAGCAGGTAAGAACAGGGGGTAGAGCACTGGGCCTAGAGTTAGGAAAACTCATCTTCCTGAGTTCAAATTCAATCTCAAACACGTATTAGTTGTATGACCCTGAAAAAAGTCACAATCTAGTTTGTCTCATTTCCTCATCTATAAAATGAGCCTGAGAAGGAATCGGCAAACCACTTTAGTATCTTTGCTAAGAAAATCTCAAATCACAAAGAGTTGGACATGACAAGGAAACAATTAGACGAGAACAATTTGACATAGAGTTTTGTTTGCAGTTTATTCTGAAGAATATTTATTGTTGTATTATAGTGTATTAGATTTAGAGCTGATATGTCATCCAGCCCCTTCATTTTACAGATGAAGAAACTGAATCCAGGAGAGGAATGTGAACTGTTCATGATTATACAATGGCAAAGCAAGGATATAACCTGAATTGTTCTGATTCCAAATCCTATGTGCCTTCAATTTCATCCTGCCACTTCCCCATTCTGTGTATCAGTTAAGTCCATGCTAAAATATAAGTTCCATAAGGGCAAGCATCATTACTTTTCTAAATTTATCTCATTGAATTGCAGAAGACTCTGTACTCAGTAAGTGCTTAGTAAAGATTTGTTGAAATGAACTTCAGAATATCTCTTTGAAAAAATGAAAAACTTTCAATATACTAGTTGTTACTTCTCTACAAGACTAAAATGACTAAAACAAAGGTCAGTAAAGTATCAAAGTAGTAAGTAAAAGAAAAACATGTGTAGACAATATTGGAAGAAGAAAAACATCATAGAGTTTAAAAAAAGAAGTTATCAAGTAAAATGACTTTGTCTCCTTGTATGCAGAAGCAGTAGATGAATAGTCTTAGAATTAAATAACTCATAGAATCTCGTAGTTACATGTGAGCAGAAATTTCAGGGTGCCTTTAAAACCATGTCTGCATACAACTGGGGGACTATAATTTCTGTCAAACTTCACCAGTCAACAAAGATGCGAATGTAACAGGCTCCATAGAGAGGAGCAGTTTCTAACTGTTTCAAGCAAGTTATAGACCAAACCATTTTATCATAGTTTTGCCTCTGAGTTTGTAGACTTTGCTTGACATTAAAGCTGTAAACAACAGCATGGTTTGCAGTTAAGAACTTAAGATAGTGCCAGCAGTTGGCAGATTATTAATAAATACTTCTTATTCATTCATTTCTTGTCAATTGTTTCTTCTTCATTCTCTCCTTCCTCCTTTCTGCTTTTCCTTTCTTCTTTTCTTTTTTCTTCCTTTCCTCCTTTTCTTTTCCCTTCTTTTATCTTTCTTTTTGTTCTTCCCTTTCCTTCTCTCTTTTCTTTCCTTTACCTCCATCCTTTCCTTCCTCTTCTTTCTTTCTCTTCCTCTATTCCTTCCTTCCTTTCCTTCTCTCCCTTTTTTCCTTTTCTTTCCTCCCTTTCTTCCTTCCTTTCATTTCTTTCATTCTCATTTCATTTTTCCTGTCTTTTTTCTTTCTTTCTTTCTTTCTCTCCTTTCATTTCTTTCTTCTTACATCAAACCAATTGTGTACAAGGTACACTGAAGATGATAGGAAGATAAATAAGACATATTCCTCTTTGTAGAACATACAATCTTGTACTGGTTTGATGGACTTGAATCCACTTTATGCTTTTAGTTGAACATACAAAAACTGGCTGAATTGCTCACACACATCCCTATTCTACTGTAAACTACATCTACAAAAAATGTTTGTACTTAGGCTAAAAGCATATGATATTCTTTAGCTGTTCACAGCCCTATAAATGTCACATTCAATGCAGGTCTTTCCATACCAACTTCCTTATATGAATAATTGCAGGTAAATACAGACCACATCCCACTGGTCCATTCAGAATGCTATGGATTGGCTGTGTATTCTAAGCAGAGTCTGAAAAAAAAAGTTACATAAATTAAATTTGTAACCTAGAAAGCTAAAGCAGCTACCAGCAAATTGCTACTAGTGCTGGACTTGAAATTAGGAGACCTAGGCTTAAATCCTGCCTCTGGCTATTAGATATGTGACCAAGAATGATGGCCAACTCACCTTGTTTCTCTGAGTTCAATATTCTTCCTCTGAAAAATAGGAATGGTGATATTTGCACTACCTACCTAAAAGAATTGTTACGAAGAAATAACTCTGTAATTCCCTGCTCAAGGCTCAAATTCCCTGAGACAGCTATTTGTAGAACTGAGAATGACAACAAAGAGGTCTAGTCTTCCCAGGGCTTGGATCCAAGACATAACAGAAATCATCCAAATACTTATCAAATGAATATTAAAAAGCCTAGTTCTGGTTATTCACATAGACACAAATTATTCTGACAGAAGGAACCCAAAAGGTAT
>JAJPUD010001410.1:419543-432768 GCA_023553655.1 Myrmecobius fasciatus | reverse complement strand
TTCTTCTTCTTCTTCTTCTTCTTCTTCTTCTTCTTCTTCTTCTTCTTTTTTCTTCTTCTCTTCTGTAATTTCATCGATGTAAAGAGCTCCCTAAGAGTAAAACTTTCTCCAGCTATGCAATTCACAAACAACTCTTGGACAACTTAATCTTAAAGAGTGGGGGAGGGGGGACAGTAAGAAGTTCAGTAACCTACTCAGAATTTCACAGTCACTGGGTATCTAAATTGAACTTGAATTTATATCTTCCTGACACATTCTGCACTCTATGCAGTTCTCTCTGTAACTACTAATCTGCCTCTTCACAACAGTATATGCATGACAGTTATTAATATAATTTAACCAATCATGAACTATTGATATTTATTTTTGGAAGATTAAGAACTTAGTGGTATGTCCTGGATCTTCATAGATAAGTTTTAATGAAAAGTTATTGTAATTATATTAATAATTACAATAAAAGATGTAATTATATTTATATTAGTAATTCCAATAAAAGATGTAATTATGTTTAAATGGAAAGTAGAAGGGAATGAATCTTCCCCATTATACTAAAACCTTCTTTAAGGCATTGACCTTTTTTTTGGCCTTTCTTTGTATTCCCATCACTTATGATGCCTTGCACATAATAAGTGTTTAATAAATTTGTGTTCACTGCTTGATGGAGTTGGGGTCTCTGTACAAATATGTGTATAAGCAATAGAAATAAGAAATAGAAATACTGGGCCATTTGAATTAAGGAAAAAAATTGTTACTGAACTTCTCAGCATCTAATTATTTTGTACTTGGAAAGAGCCAAGACTACTGTTCTTTGCTGTTATATTGCTCAAATATTGCAGTAACTTCTTCAAAGGGAACACAGATAAAAAAGTTGCTTTATTGAAATCCATCACAACTGCATTTTCCTGTGCAATAAAACCATCTTCATCCTGGTGAGCTGCATTTCACATTACTTTGGAATTAATTCCATAAATTAAAAGGAAAACTCCTCCAGTTTATTCTTTCAACTGTATTTGTTTTAACAAATTACTTAGAAATAAAAAAGGATACTTGGAGGATCAACACTGAATCTTTGATTCTCAAGATCAACTTCTTGTTGCTGATTATCATTTAGTAGAAATTCAAGATAGACCTCTCCTTCTTAGCAATAAAAACCAGCCCTTGCTCTATGATGACCAGGTGAATTCAACAGAGGATAAGAATGTACAAGTCATTCCACTTCTGATACTATTAATACAACCTATTTTGAATGATTGATATAAATGAGATAATAGCTTCAGAACCCAGTGGTTCTATCTCTTCCCAATGACTTATCTCATTCTGTGATGTAAAATGATTAGTGAGTCATTAAGAGGTGTCTCATAAATAACTATGAAGACTGAGAAGGGAAAAATACAAGAAGGTGATGCATGAAGCACTTAGCCCAGAACTGTTATTTTTACTAGCATAAAATCAAATAACATGTCTACATTTCCAAAGACTATGGCAAGCTTCCCTTTAAAAGTAACAGTTGATGTCTTGTGTTTATGCTATATCTATCTAGTTAAAATAAAAGCCTTGTAGGCAGAGATTGTACAGAGATTGTTTTACAAGTCATTATTTCAGTTTTATGCACAGTACAAGTTGGATAAGTATGATGAGAAAGTTTTAACGGAAAGAATAATAGTTTGAGAGTCAGAAGACTCAGATTCTAATTCTAGCCTTTCCCCTTACCACTTCTATGACCTCAGGCAACTCACTTATGCTCTCTGGATCAGTCTTTCCCCATATAAAATAAAAGGGTTGCATTAGATAACCTCTAAGATCTCTTCCATCTCTAAATCTATAATGCCATGAAGACTACTTGTGAGGAGTTCAGTTATTTTCCATGTATAAATAATTATGGAAAGTAAAAATGGATAATATGAATCAGAGTTTTAGGGCTGGAAATAACTTCATTTATCTATTTATTTTGGGGGGGTTTTTTGTTTTTGTTTTTTGCTGAGGCAATTGAGGTTAAGTGACTTGCCCAGGGTCACACAGCTAGGGAATGTTAAGTGTCTGAGACCAGATTTGAACTCAGGTCCTCCTGACTTCAGGGCTAGTGCTTTAACCAATGTGCCACCTACCTGCCTCTGAAAATAACTTTAAAATCTCATCTGTGCCCACATTCTCAGATGAGGAAATTGAGGTTCACTAAGGTTAAGTGAGTTGGTTGGCTGAATTACAACTAGTAACTGAATTGGAATAAAACCAAGTCTGATGGGTTTTTCAAGGGCCTATCTTTTCAGATTTCATATTTTTTCAAAGTCCATCTCTTATGGCCTTCTGTTATTATGCTTAGAATTCTTTATCTCATTATTATTCGATGCCCTAGACACCTCACCTTCCAATTCTAGCATTTTCTCTGGCTGTCCTTGAAACCACAATTTTCTCCCTCTTCATCTGTCTCTGGGCTTCCCTGACTTCCTTAACATTTCATTTGAAGACCACCTTCTGCAAGAAGCCTTTCCTTTCTGCAAGAATCCTTTCCAAAAACAATGAGATATATGTGAAGTGATTGCAATGAGAAACATGGTAGAGACTAAAGAAACCCAAATTTCTCACAAATAACCATAGCAGAGGTCTAAAAATGAAACAGAAGGAATAGTGATACAGAAAACTAAAGATGAATGTCTATAAACTTTTCCATTTAGCCTAGACTTGCACAAAGATTTTTGGAAACTTCCAGAGCTGTGAAGTGAAATAATCTAGTATTGGTGGATCAACAAGCATTTATGAAGTGGCTATGTGCTAAGCATTGTGGATTCAAATAATGACTAGTTGTTGTTTTTTTGTTTTTTTTTTTTTGTTTGTTTGTTTTGCTTAGGCAATTGAGGTTAAGTGACTTGCCCAGGGTCACACAGCTAGGGAATGTTAAGTGTCTGAGACCAGATTTGAACTCAGGTCTTCCTAACTTCAGGGCTGGTGCTTTATCCACTGTGCCACCTAGCTGCCCCCAATGACTAGTTGTTCTAAAGAAGTTCATGGTCTAATGGGGAGAAACAACATGGAAATGACAATTATGTACAAATAAGACATATAGAGGATAAGTAGAGGGGGAATTCTCAGAGGGAAGACACATATTAAAGAAGTCTAGGAAAAGCTTGCAGAAGGTGCATATTTATCTGAAAATTAAAGAAAAACAATGAAGTCCAGAGGTAGCCATGAAGAGGGAGATAATACTTGCTTCAAGGACAGCCAAAAATGCCCAGAGTTGGAAAATGGAGCATCTACGGCAAGGAATAGTAAGGATATGAAGGAAAGAATTCTAGGCAAGAGAGACAATAAAAAAAATACCCAGTCAGGAAACAGACTGTCTTGTGCAAGGAACGGTAAGGATAACAATGTCAAGAAGATACAATAACCTGAAGCCATAGCAGAAAACAAAGTCAGACAGGCCATGCAGTGTATAGGTGATCCATGCCCAAGCTACAGGAGGTGACAATCCTAGACCAATGCCCAGGTATCCTATCCCTCAATCAATTCATGTCTAAAATACAGCCAGTGATAAGACAAGACCAATTCCCAATACAATGTCTCATCAATCTATGCACAAACCACAGAAGAAGGCAAACATAGAATGATACCAAAGTATCAAAGTGTCATAAATTTTTGAAGAATACTTTAAAGATATGAAGCAAGAGATACAAATGTAATGTTAAATGAAAAGAAAGCTATGGCAGAAAGAAAGGGAAGGAAAATTCATAGCTTCAAATATAGGATACTAAATATTACATGAGAAAAGGATATCATAAAATAGAATGGATCAAAATGAAAGCAATGATTCCATAACAGAAAAAGAAATATTAAAGCAAAGTCAAAAGACAGGAAAACAACAGAAGAAAATGTGCTTATAATTCCACCACCCTTCCAAAAAAAAGTCATATGCATATCATATGTATCATATGTATATCGTATTTCAAGAAAACATTGATATTTGTCCAATTCCATTAGAACCAAAGGGCAAATTATAAATAGAAAGAATATATTAGTGACTTCCTGAAAGAATTACTAAAATGGAAATTCTGAAGAAATGCCATAGCCAAAATTCTGATCATATAGATCAAATTTAAAAACTAGAAACATACAGAAATTGAATATCCAATACAATGAAACCACAATCAAGATCACCTAAAAAAGTAGCCAACAATCTAAAAAACCACAGTCCCAAGGACAATGGATAAATGATTACAACCAAGAATAATTTACTTTACAAATATAAGTATAATCTCACAGTGGAAGTAGGAGGAATATGCTTTTAATAAAAGAGAAGTCTTCAAGGATTCCTGATGGAAAGATCAACAGTCAGCAGAAATTTTTAAATGCAAAAGTGAGTCCAAAGAAAGCTTTTTTTGGATATTAGAAGGACTAAAGCAATATACTTTACATTCTAATAATGAAAGAAGAAATGAGCATTCCTTCAGAACCCAACTGTCTTTAAGTATCATAAGGGATAAACAACAGTAATTGAAGAAGAGAAAGAGAAGAAAGGAGGAGGAGGAAGAGGAGGAGGAGGAAGGAGGGAGGGAGTGAGGAAGGAAGGAAGGAAGGAGAGCGGAAATGGAGGGAGAAAGAGAAAGAAAAAGAAAATAGTTTCAACTGGAAGGTAAAGGGAAGCAAAGAAGGTCAATTGAATGGAAAAATTGCTTCAATTATAGATCACTAATATTAAGTTATAGATCATATCTCTCAAACTATCTTTTTCTTCTGCAATAATAAATATGAAAAAAGTATAAGGGGATAGAATGAAGAAAAAGATTCAATAATCATGATCATGAATGTAAATGGGATGAGTTCACTCACAAAATCAAAGAAAATAGTAGAATAGATTAGGAAAAAGAATTCAATAATATGTTGTTTACAAGAAACAGGAGTTAGAACAAAATCAACTATTCTTCATGTGAAATCAAGCAATCATGATCTCAGACAAGGTTACAGTTAATATATAAATGATTTAAAAAGATAAACATAAAAACACATTGTGCTTAAAAGCATTATAGATAAGGAATCAATTAATAAATATGTGCTGAATAGCATATAGCATCTAAAAACTTAAATAAAAACATAATCAAATTAAAAGGAAAAAATTAAAACCAGAATAAGGATATATAGATATAGATAATATGATAAGGGGTACTCAATGAACTAATTTCAAATATTTTTTTAAAAAATCTAACAAAAAGACAGAGAAGAAAATATTAGTGATATTACTAGACTTTTAACACAGTTAGATATTTTAAGATCCTGGTGGTTACTAAATAGAATACTCGCAAAAAAAATTATGTATTTTTAAAACTTTAAAAATGTTCCTATAAGCAAAGAAAAACCTCACAAACTAGTATATAAAAACAGAAATATTAAGCACATACATATTAAATTTTAGACTTAGCCACTACATCAAGGAAGAAGAAGGGCTGGTCTCCTGCAACCAAGAATGCTGAAAAAGCAGTCTGACCCAAATATGAGGTCTTAAAAGAGAAACTGATGCTGGGGATATTTGTAAATATTCATAAAAAGATCTTTGAAGAAAGTATCAAAATCAATTAGGGATTAAATAATTTAATCAAAAAGAATTGGTAATCAAAAAGAACCAAAGAATAAATCATGGGAAACATGAGAATTTATTAAAGAAAACACCAACAATAAGAAATCACATCAAAACTTGGAAGATGTAGGTAAAGCAGTCCTTAAGGTAAAATTCATAACTCTAAACACATTAATTAACATAGAAAGGAAAGCACAACAAAAAAATGCAATTAAAAAAATAGAAAGGCAACAAATTAAAAATAAAAACTTCAATTAAATACCAAATAAGAAATTCTGAAAATCAAAACAGGCATTTAAAAAACTAATGAAAACATATTGACAATGAATTGATTAATAAAGCCAAAGGCTATTTTTATAAAGAAAAACAAATAAAATACATGAATAGTTAGCTACTGTGATTTTGAAAGAGAAAAAAAAATTTGAAAGAGATTTTGGTTAGTACCAAAAATGAAAAAAGAGAATCCAGAATTAAATCATTTATCTCTATCCTGAGGCAAACTTGATCCTGGCTGCTTATTCTTCCAAAATTCCAAATTTTCTTTTCCATTAAAGGAATCTCTTTTGAATGGCAGGAGAGGCTAAAAGAGAAGGCAAGAGGTCAGGAAAAAGAAACAGAGTCAGAGGCAATGCATCAATTAGTCTCTTTACTTCTTAATCTATGTCTTCAGACTCAAGTCCTTATGTTCACAATTCCCAACTTTTCAGGATGAAGCAATAAGCTCCAGAATAACTGCTTCAACTTAAGATGTACACACCCACTAGTCACATAAAATACTGAATACAGTTCAGGTCTGGACTCAAGACATAGATGTATTTATTCAAAAAGATACATGAAGAAAAGAAAGTTGAAAGACCCTATTTATTGTCCTGTTAAATGTCAGTGAATTTAAATCCCTCACTGCTTTGGAGTCAGTGTTTTCTTTCAAATAAGATACTAAATGAATCTGGATCACTATAGCTACTTTATAAGCCTATTTCATTTTTTGCAAAGATTTTAGTTTTAACCCTGCTGCCATGACTAAATCTGAGTACCTAGGATCTTTCTCCTTAAAATCCCCTATTGCAACATTAGTCATATTTGAAATAAATTTATATATATATATATATATATATATATGTAAACTTCCTCTGTGACATTGTTTCACTGAACTCCTTGCACAGTATTGCTACTATCCCTTGACCAAATGGATTTTCTAATTTCAAATTATCAAAATTAGCTGATTCCATGATAGCAGATAATTATCAACTCTATAATAATTCATTTTGCACTGTGTAAACCTGGTTTCAATATATGTTTTCCCTTTTCATAAGAATTAAGTAGCTACAAATGACAGGTGAAGTTATACCTAACATATATACAAAATAGTATATTATATGTATATATATATATGAATATGTGTATCCATCTCCACATATGGACATACATATATGTATAAATATACACACATACGTGTCTATGTGTGTATATATTTTATAGATTTTTTGGCAGTTAAAAGTCTTTCTGGGTATTCTGAATGCTGTGCAAATTTGTTATAAATGTCATCTCTGCAATGTTTCAAAACTGAAGAATCTCTCTATGCATGTTTGTAATGTGTTTTGAAGCACATACAGTTTCCTCCTAGAATGGATTTTCCTTATAAAGAGTATAATCCAGTGTTAAAGAGCACTGAATCTGTTAATTCAAAAAAATGCAATGAATAGATGAACATAGAACAGTCCAAATTGTATTATTAAGACCAACACTAGATGCATAGTCATCATTTGCACCTCTACCACCACCACCACCCCTCCCACCTCCCCCCCTCCCCAACCCCCCCCCCCCAAAAAAAAAACAAATATGACCTTAGGTTGCACTGGGAGACAAGACATCCAGGTCCAGGAAAAGTCCCATTATACTCTGCCTGGGTCAGACCTTACCTCGTTCATTTCTGCAAATTTTAAGAAAAATCTTGAAAAACTAGAGAGTGTCCAAAGGAGGTCAATCAGAAAAGAAAGAGCCTGCAGTCATATCATATGAGGACTGAGTAGAGAAGTTGGAAATATTCAGCCTGAAGAAGATAAAATTTAGGGGAAAGATGGCATTCATCTTCCAGTCTGTCAAGGAGGAGGAAAGATTAGAACTAGGAGCAACAGCTATAATTTTCAGATGTCAAGAAATGCTTCCTGAATATTCAAGCTGTCCAAAAGTAGAATGCACTGCCAAAGCAGACAGTGGATTCTCCCCTTTCCCTCAATAAAGACCTCCATGCAAAGGGATGACCCCTTGTTAGAAATATAAATTGGAGATGGGGTCCATAATTTATGCCTGTTCTCCCAATTTGGACCCTGTTGCTTCTAACTCAATATATCTTTGAATAGGGAAAAGGGGAAAGAGGAAGAAGTGGTATGGTGGTGAGTCAGGGAATTCTGGGGAACACACTGATATGTAATCACCCTTAGATTTGGCTCTAGCTCAGGCAGGATAGGATGTCATGAATTCTAAACAGAAGAGAATACTCAATTTGAACAGCATATTAACACATGAGTTTTTGGGGACAATTGCATTTGGAATAATAAGGTTGTTCATTGACTCTTAGAAATAAAATCACTGATAATTTTTTTAATTCTCTCTCTCTTTTGGCTGACAACTTCCTGACAGTACTGACAAAAAAACCTCAGAACCTCTCTCTCTTTTAAAATATTCTCATTCAAATTGTTCAAAGGTGACACAGTCACCATAATTGATGTTACATAGTGACTTTTATCTTGGCCCTTTGCACGCTTAGGTTTTTCTCTGTTCTCATCTCACAGTGGTTTGCCCTAGATAAGCTCTTAGTTTCATGCCTGTCAGCACTAAGCCAGAGCTAATTATTCACCTTTGGGGACTATCAAAAGTGATTTATTTTCAGGGTAAGCTAATAATGTCTGAAACAACACTGCTAGGCTCTGTCACCTGACAAAATCCTCTGGAGGGAGAAAAGAAGTATATTGATTCAATTTACCTTGAGCACTTAATGTGACTGTCAGATAAATTGCACAGCCAACAATCCAGAAATCTAATTTGGTAATCATAAGAAACTCCCTCTAGCTCCTTCTGCCTCCTTCACATTCTGTAATAAGTTTACCAAAGAGCAATTAAAATATTGGCATTTGATTTTTATTTCTATTACATTTATTATTGTGTCCTCCTCAATAACTTCTCCCTAATCCTCACTTTGCTGGAAAATATTATTTTTATTTACAATTGTATACATATTATTATAAAACTTATAATAAAAAGTTTTAATAGCTTAAAACTCCACCAAAACTTTTTGGAACATCCTGTATTGGGCATTTTCTAATATCTTCTGTAGTTAATGTTCTACAAAGAACCAATTTGGAGTACTCTACAAAAACAAGTCTGGTTTATCTCATTACAGGAATTAAATGTCACTCTTTGCTCCATTAAGGAAAAAACAAGAGAAAGTGTTGCAGGTACTCACCTCCTCCCTCTTCTGCCCCTCCCCCACCACTTCAGGCAACCATGATATACTGTAAAATAAAATTCATTGTAGATATGTGACTGAATTTCAACTCTTCAGGGTTAGCCCAGTTTCAAGTTCTTGAGTGACCTTGAATTTAAGTTAGGGTACTTTGTATTTATTTTATCATAATTTATTGCCTTTATTCATTTACTTATTTATTTTATTGTATTAGAGAAACTTAATAGTGCATTCATTAGGCTCTAAACTTGGAGTTGGGAAAACCTGAGATCAAATCTTCCATCAGACATTTACCAGCTATGTGATCTTGGGCAACTCACTAACTTCTGGGCCTCAGTTTGTCTATCTGTAAAGTGGAGATAATAGCACTTTCCTCACAAGATTATTGGGGGAATCAAATGAGACAGAATTGCAAAATTTTAAAGCACCATGTAAACACTGTTATTTAGTTCTGTCTGACTATGACTATGGATTCTAACATACCAATACTGTCCATGTTTTATTAGCAAAAATACTAGTTGATCTTGTATAGGTTTTCTAGCTCTAGAGCTCTAGAAACTATTGTTTGTATAATTCTAACATTTCAGTATTTGACATTTCCTTCTCCAGTAAATTAGTATAAGCCAAGGTTAAGTCACACAGCTAATAAGTGTCTGAGGATGATTTGAACTAAGTTCTTCCTGAGTCTAGAGTCAGCACTCTATATTAGAGACATCTAATTGTCTCCATATAAATACTAGATAAGATTTCTTCTGCATGGAAACATGGCACAAAACATATATAACCTGGCATAGTGGGCAAAGGGCTGACCAGGGGCTAGGAAAATCTGGCTTCATGACTTAACTCTCACTCACACTGATTTTCTGATCCTGAACAATTCAACAAATTTCTCAATGCTCTGGTAAAATTGAAGAGAAAATGCTAACTTTCATTGGTGAAAAAGTTTCCTCATCTAGGAATTTCCTACATCAGTGAAATCAGAGATCTGATGTATAGTCCTAGACTATAGAATTATACATGTGAATATTGTCTCTCCTATCAGAATTAGCTCTTGAGAATATTTTATTTGAATCCCCCAGAACTTCAAACTATTACCAAAATAGAGTAAATAATAAATGTTTTCTGGCTTTTTTATTGATTTGTGCTAGCCATTATTGTATGGTATTCCATACATGTCAAACAGGAAAAAGATCATACTACCCAAAAAGAATGTCCAAAGAAAATCTGCCCTCAACTTTAGATTATGGCTTAACTTCCGCCTACATAATGCAATGGATGAACACGAAGCCTGAAGTCAGAAAGACTTATCTTCATGAGTTTAAATCTGATTTCAGACAGTTACTAGCTGTGTGAGCCTGGGCAAGTTACTTAACCATGTTTGCCTTAGTTTCTTCATTTGTAAAATGAGCTGCAGAAGGAAAAGACAAACCACTTCTTTATCTTTGCCAAGAAAACCTCAAATGGTATCATGAAGAGTTGAGCAAAACTGAACAGCTTACCTCTGTATAGATTGATAAGTTCTTTTGACTACTAGGTCTATAGTTTGTACACTTTTCTGTGTCATGGATCTTTAGCAGTATGGTAAAATCTAGAGACCCTTTTCCAAATAATGTTTTAAATGCAAAAAATAAAATTTGTAGTATTACAAATGAATTGTTTTAAAATAAAGATATTAATTTTCCCATCAAAGTTCATAGATCCCATATGAAATCTTTTCACAGCCACTGGGATGGTCCATAACCCGAGTTAAGATTCCTGCAATATATGAACAGGCACATTGTTATGGTAAAGTGCTATAGCACAATTCTTCACCTTATCAATTAATGAATATTTGTTCCTTTTTTTACTGTTTATCCTTAAAACAGATTTTCTAATAACTGAGTTTTAATTCAACCCAGATTCTATCAGGAGTTGCATCTTTGAATGGGAAAGGTGAAAGTGCAGGTTCATGTCACTTCCAAGCAGTCTCCTAGAAGCTTCTAGGCTCCAAACCTTAAATGTCTAAAATACTTTATATATTACTTTATAGATATATGTATATGATATATATATATATATGTATATGTATATAAATGTGTTGCATATTCAGATATGGATATGTCTCTTGTTCTGCATTTAACCTTAAACACAGCTGTGATTTTTGACTAACCATGAAAAATTTAATTCCCAAAGGATAAAGCAATTAATTACCTAGGAATTATTGTATTCATACAGATACTATGGGGAGGGGGAGGGCACTGAGCTTAGACTGAACTATTAAATGTCTCATTCCTTAAAAGATACCAGAACACCATCAATTTAACATAAAGTCACTTAAAAGTCATCTTTATATGTTACAACGACAAGAAAGTTACCTCTGTAATTTTTTCTTTATTTCCCCCAAATTACTTACTCTTCAACATCCTGCCAATCTTACACTTCTAAACACTTATGTTTTAATATAGGATTCTCCTGTACAGTAAAATTTATACAGTGAATACTATTTGGGATCTCTAGGGAAATAGGTCTATCAAAGGCTATATGTTTTTATTGTTTATTTCTTACCAGAAACTACTTAACAGAACTACTGGGTAGCCCTTCAAAAACATTGAGATTTAGCAATTGTTTTAAATTTTAAGAAAATGAAACTAAAAATGTATTTTACAGGTCAGTATGGTTTTGATACAGGACTATAAACCTTTAACACGAAATTACGTGTCTGACTTTTTAAAAGAAAGATACATAGACATCTCACTGCCCTTCTCTCATTTAACACAACCTACCTGCTCATCAGTATTGAGCAGTCTTTTCATTCCGAATCTTTTGCAGAACAAAGGAGTAGTGAAAAGCCAGACTAGAAAGAAGCCAAAGAAACCTGTGAGATAGCAATCATCGAGCCTATTAAACCAGTCCCCAAACTCCTCCACTGCGCTCTGAGAATTCACAATTCTTCCTAATGTTTTGGCTGAGTAAGAGGCAAGTTGGTGATGCAGGAGATCGGGGAAAACGACACTGAAAGGAAAATATTGGTTTTGCATGGCTAGGTATCTGTTACATGTGAATTTCTTCTTGGCGCCAGCAGGTATTTTGAGCAGGCAACTAGTAGGATTTCTCGAGGGACTGGGTGGATGGCGGTGGAAGAGGAGTTAGGAGTTTGGGGATCAAAGCTTTAAGGACGTCCTTCCGAGCAAATGATGAAGACTAGCGTTGATTAGCAAAGGGTTTTGTCTGAGGAACTTCAGTCAGATCTGGCTAGTCTCTAATGAACTGGAGAAAGCGGCGATTTCTAGTTAATTCAAGTCCCCCTTAAGCGCCAACTTGGTGTCAAGTACAAAATGTTGGGAACTTGCAATACCGACAAAAACGATGAAGTCCTTTGCTCTCCAATTGCACACACCAAGAGCCAGAATAGGGACTTTCTGTGCTAGCTTTGAGGTCAACCTAGGCCTTGCAGACTGGTGGGTGGGAAAGAGGGAGGTTCATTGCTCGGGCGGTAGTGGTGAAATGCCAAAGAGCAGGAGGATCGCCCCCGCTAGTCCTCCACTCTTTCGCCTAGGTGTTCCGTAACTTGTACTGCCGGACAAAGGAAAGGGAGCATCGGGGCAAACATATACTATGCCTATTGTCACACGAGTGATCCCTCCCCTCTCAACAAGAATCGAAGTTTATCTTAATCCAGCTTAGCTGCTGCGGACTGCTGGGAGCCCACCTTGTTCCCGGAAAGGGTATAGGACCCTCAATGCTGTCTTCCCGGGAGGTCTTGGTGGGCGATCTTTGAAAACCGAGCTACCCGTTGAAGTTCTACGGAGAAGTGACTGATTTATTTGGGTTAGGCACTCCAACGGGCTAAAGAGAGCTATTTATCCAATGCAGGCTTTGACAAATTGGCCAGGCAGGCTGAACAATGCACAAAGAGGACAGTCCCTTTCATCCCGATCGGGGACAGTTCTGGCTCTGTTATACTGGACCGGGGTAGACTGGGCACGACAGGACACAGAACCTGTTCCCTGAGGAAACTGGCCCAGCCTTGAGAAAGGCTATTTAAAATTGGGAGTCCGGTCCAGAACAATTAATTCACCAATGAAACTCTCCCTAAGGACAATGTAATTCAATTCAACTGGGAAGAAAGAAAGAAAAAGAAGACACACACACAGAGAGAGAGAGAGAGAAAGAGAGAGAGAGAGAGAGAGAGAGAGAGAGAGAGAAGGAGAGAGAGAGGG
>JAJPUD010001410.1:392283-419443 GCA_023553655.1 Myrmecobius fasciatus | reverse complement strand
AGAAAGAGAGAAGAGGAGGAAGGGAAAAAGAAAGGGAAGAAGGCAGGGAGGGGAGGAGAAAGAGGGGAGGAGGAAAATGGAAGGAAGGAATGAGGAAAGAGGAAGTAAGAGTAAGAGGAGAGGATTAAAGAAAGAAAATGGGGGAAGAAAAATGTTTGGCAAAATCTGATTTTTCTAACTAGTTTTGGTTAAATTTCATATAATTGCCACCCAAAGACTATGAAAGTATCTAGAATACTTGCTTTTATTATTACTTAAAAGCAGTTAAGTAATTTATCTTATTTTTGAAAGAGAAAAAAAATGATTGCCAAAAGGTGATGGTTTTACACCATTTGGTCTTAGACTATTTGAACCTGAAAATTTCAAATGGCTATCTGTCTTGCTAAAAGTCAGGGTGAGATAAAGTGTAATCTGGCTCTGATTTCTGCAAGAAAGAAAACAGATGAAATGACTGCTCATTTATCACTGTACCTACCCTTCCCCCTACACCACTTCCATTTAATGGACACAGGAAATCAGTCTTTTGCTGTTTCCCTTGAAAAATAAAAACAATAAGTTTAAAAGATAATATTCAGTTCTGAGATTTATTCTTTAAAATATTTACTTTGAAATGATTCCTGACGGATCTCTATCTTTCTTTCTTAGAATATAATATTCTTGAATTGCATGGTTAAAATAAATCGCCACCAGAGTCTTTCCCTCTTCTAATGAGCATTGGCCAAATTCATTCTAATGCACTTAGTATATATTTCCATTATCCATGTATGACTTATTCCTCTATTAGATATTCTGCACCATGAAGACAAAGATTCTGTCTTATTTAAATTATATATCACTTCCCTATTCCACCCCACACCCACCACATTCTCTATACACATTGATCAGGGAGAGAACCAATATAAATATTTCTTGTATTAAATTTAATTATCTAGATTGGTCCTTGCCAGATAACTGTAACTGAAAGATTCTCAACTTGGTAGAACCTGCCAGAACTTTCAATTCAGTGACTTGGTGATCAGGAAATGAAGGCCATCAAGATGGCTTTCTGAACCATTATGATGCATCAGGGTAGGACTTTAGTGGAAGACAGAGACATAAAATTATTAAAATAAAATGCTGAATTTTGATAATAAAATGCTAATAAAGTAATAATAATAAATGATCCAATTCTGAAGTTATTTTCTATGTCTGAGTTTGAGGGAGTCAGAGTAAAGCAAGTTAAAAGTTTGCTTCCTTTCTCAGACCATCCTTCATGTCTACATACTTAGTCTAAACACAGTCTGTTTCCAACAAAGTTGCCATATATCTGTAGTTGTATGTCCTGCATTTCCAAGCCAAAAATAAAAAAATATTCGGAGTCCACTATTTGGTTATTGTGTATTCTCTAATCTTTTCTAATCTACTAGAACAAATCAGATTTTACTGTGTTGACTATAATAAATTCATGTGACAACAGTAGGGGAAAAAACCTTATCAATTATATGTGCACAGATCATATTGGTCTCTTGACAGCATAAAAAGTGTCTTATGATTACTAAATAAAGAACTGTCAAGTCTCATTAACTTCCGGTTGTTCTTTTGAACACACTTCAATAATGCACTTTAATGGAGCCAGTTAATTTCTTCATGAGATTGGGTAAGCCATTTAACCTCCTATAAAATGAGGCAGCCAAACAAAGAAGATGACTTCTTAGGTTTATATCTAGAAAACCTTGATGATGATCAGTGGTTTATGGTTTGCTATATCAAGACCTTTCCACTTGTTTGTACATAGTCATTTGTATGCTTTCTCCCTTGTTAAATTGTGCAATTCTTGCATACAGTATCTTTTACCTTTTTTTTTTTTAATATCTCCAGGATTAATCATTGTACCTGGAAAATAGTAGATGTTTAATAAGTGGTTACTGATTGAAATTCTTATTTGTATAATTCTTCAAATTTTTCTCTAAATTTGCCACAAAGGTTTAACTTTTGGAGGACTTTAGAGGAAGATAGGTGGCACTGTGGATAGATAGTAAAGCTGGAATGAAAAAAAAAAAAGATCTAAGTTCAAATCTAGTCTCAGAGAGTAGTTGTGTGACCAGGCAAAAATCATTAAGCTCATTTTGCCTTAGTTTCCTCATCTATAAAAATAAAAATTATAATAGCTCTTACTTCCCAGGATTGTTGGAGAAAATATTTGTAAAACTCTCAGTATAGTACCTGGTACATAGTAGATACTACAAAAATTATTATTTTATTTGATTATTATTATTTGAATATTTCTTGGCTGTCAGTATAGCACTTCTATTGTCCATTATCACTCTCACTCTTGCTATGTGACTAGGCCATCTCTATTAGTCCTTGATAATATTTTTAGGTCAGTTTCCACATGCAAATTGTCATATATTTTATGTCATAGTCTATTTAAATTTTTGCTCCATCTTTTCAGAGGAAGTGAGGTCACTCAATGGATATAGTACTGATCTGAGAGCCAGAAAAACCTACCTCAGAGAAAAAAATAACTCAAACATTTGTTAGCTGTGTGATCTTGGCCATCTTCTTCAGTTTCTTCATCTGTAAAATAGAGATAATAGCAACTACCTCCCAGGTTATTGTGAAATTTATCTTCACAACAAAATGAAATAATATTTGTAAAATGTTTGGTACATAGTAGGCATTTCAAAATGTTTGTTTCCTTTCTTCCTTTTACATTTACCTTATCTACAATGATTAACATTTGAAAAATTGAATTAAATGCTTTTTTAAAAAAATGGAGAATATTCTTCTGAAGTGCTGTTACCATTGATACAACTTTTTAACCTCTGAAATGACCAAAAGTATTCTCAGGATTCTTGAGCCTGAATGATAAATAGACCCTCTATGAACACAACTGTGTGTGTGTGCATGTGTGAGAGTGTGTGTGTGTGTGTGTGTGTGTGTGTGTGCAAGTAGATATGTGTATACACATATATGATGCAATAAGAATGTATCAGCAATTAAAAAAATGAATGATGAAATATTTTCAAATCCATCCATTTGTTTTGAAGTTCTTGGAATGTGTTTTGGAAAAAGCTATTTCTTTGCTCACATAATAGGAATTTCTTGTGCTTTGTCCCCAAAAACTAGGAATAATGGAAGGAACTTTCTGAGAGGTTGATTTCAATTCTCCCTAAGGAATAGACTTCTCCTTAAATGGAGTGATCTATATCAGGAAATAGCAAGTTGTCTCTTACTGAACATCCGTAAGGTACATGACCATTTCTCAGAGAACTTATATGAGAAAATTTATTCAGGTCTGGATTTGACTAGGTGACTTCTGTGATCCTTCCAATTCAGAAATTCCAAATAACTTTGACTTCTCAAAGTATCTACCAGTTTAAATGCTATAATTCTAAAATTCAAAGGACTATCTAACTTCCTTAGTTGCCCAGGAAACATTTTTCTCATTATTTCTCTCTTTTTTTTTATTTCTCAAAAGAAGGAAGTCAGTAACTTCAAAATATTCTTGTTTTAAAGAATTTTTTTAATAAAATGATTTAGACCTGACAGAGAATATAGAGTAGAAGAAGCTGAATCTATTAGAATGTAAGATGCCTGAGAACACCAACTGTTTTTCATTTCATATTTGTATCTATGGTGCTTAGCATAATGACTTGAATGTGGTATGAGGGAAGGGGAAGAGAAAACTGGTTATTTGAAAGTAATGAGTGACAAACAATGGTACCAAGTATACTTCAGAAGGTAAAATCACTTTAGCTCCAAGTTAAGGAGAATCAAGTCATGGAAAATTTCATGGAAGAGATGGCATTTAGGACTCAAAAGGCAAGGTAAACCTTAAATGTGAGAAAATGAGAATCAGTAAGGGAGGATAAGAAAATCTATTCCAGATAAAGAGGAGATATGAGCAAAGATGTGAAAATATATTCAAGAAAAAACTTCATTGACTGGAGCATAGAGTTGGAAAATTGGCTGGGACCAGACTGCAGAGGTCTTTGAATGCAAGAGTAAAGAGTTTGAATTTATTTGATAAGTAATAGAGAAAATGGAAGGTTTTTGTTATTGTTGTCATTATTATTGTTGCTTGAGCAGTGAAATAGTATAAATAGAAGTGAACCATAGGAAGAGTTAGATGCTAGCAGCAGACAACACAAACTGAAGAAAGAAGAGAGTAATGAAACCAAGAAAGAAAAAAGAAGAGTGAATTACAGGGGTACAAATGGAAATATAAAGGGGGCACCAGATAGATAAGTGAGAATTTGTTTTTTCAAAAATTGACAGAACTTTGTAGTTAATAAAATTTGGGGGGGGTGTTGATAGAGACAAAGGACTGGTATTTTGAGCCTGAGTGATTGGATAAATAGACTATGAACACAACTGTCATTTGGGGACAGTGCTTATTATAAAGCCAAGAAAGAAAGATGGTTTGAAGAGTAGCAATAATTAACTTGATTTTAGAGCTGCCAATTTTGAAATAGTGGTGTGACATCCAGACCCTACTATCCAGTGGATCCTTGGAATTTCAGGACCAGAATTTGATAGTTTGGAGTTAGAACTGTAGATTTGGAATTATCTTCTATAGAAGTGATAATTGAAATCATAAGAATAGATAATATTGCCAAAAAAGAAGGCAATAGAGGGAGGAGAAAAGAGGAAATATGACAAAACCTTAAGGAACACTGGCATTTTATTGAGATATGGAGTAAAAGAAAAATGACACCACTGAAGAAACAGGAGATGTTGTATAATCAGAGAGAGGAACAGTTAATGTCAAATCAAGTAATCTGGGAAGGTGAGAACCAAGGAGGACAACATCAATAATGCCAAAAGCTTCTGAAAGACTGGATAGAATTCAAACTAAAAAAGGATTACATTTGTTAATTGGAGACCTTCAAGAAAATAGCTTCAATTGAGTGCTGAAAATAGAATCCAGAACTCAAAAGTTCATTTGTAAGTATGTGGATGATGAAGACATCTCCAAAGGAAGGGAGTGAAAATTACTATTTTGATATGTTATTGGTGTCTACTGAAGAGATTGGTAAAATGAATATTTCATAATGAAAGAGCACAAAGTCAGGATATTCTTATTTTGGGGTTTTATTTGTATGAGGTCAGAGTCACTATTTAAAGAATGGAGTATTATTTGTGATTCTAACTTGCTAACAAAGTGAAATCCATGACTAATGAAAAAATCTAACTGCGGCCACTAGGTTTTCCAGAAGAATTCTAATCAATGCAAATTCATTATTTTAATCTCTGCCACAAGTGTTTTAATGAATAATGGAAAATCCTAAAAATTAAAAAAAAGAAGTTGAATTCTCAGTACCTAAATAACTAAATAACTAAAGCTGTAATCCTAAGGAAATTTCATCAGTTCAGAGGAGAACCAAACTTGAAGAAATTGAGGCAAACAGAAACTAAATTACTTACTCAGGGTCACTCCCCAAGCAAGCATCTGAGACAGATTTTGAACTTGGGTCCTCCTGACTCCAGTCCCAGAATTACATCAAAGCACTGTGTGCAACCACATACCAAGATAAGATCTAAGTGGGTTCATGATCTAGATATAAAGAGTGATATTGTAAGCAAATTAGAGGAACATAGGATAGTTTACCTCTCAGACCTGTGGAGATGGAATACATTTATGTCCAAAGAAGATCTGGAACTCTTAATTGAACATCAGATAGATAATTTTGATTATATTAAGTTAAAAAGTTTCTGTACAAACAAAACTAATGCAGACAAGATTAGGAGGGAAGCATCAAATTGGGAAATCATCTTTACATTTAAGGGTTCTGTTAAAGGTCTCCTCTCTAAGATATTGTCTTAAGAGAATTGTCCCATATTTATAAGAATTCAAGCCATTCTCCAATTGATAAATGGTCAAAGGATATGAACAGACAATTTTCAGATGATGAAATCAAAACTATTTATAGTCATATGAAAAGGTGCTCCAAATCACTATTGATCAGAGAAATGCAAATTAAGACAACTCTGAGGTGCCACTACACACCTGTCAGATTAGCTAAAATGACAGGAAAGGATAATGACAGGTGTTGAAGGGGATGTGGGAAGACTGGGACACTGATGCATTGTTGGTGGAACTGTGAACGGATACAGCCATTCTGGAGAGCAATTTGGACCTATGCTCAAAAAGTTATAGGGCTGTGCATACCCTTTGACCCAGCAGTGTTTCTATTGGGCTTATATCCCAAAGAAATCATAAAGGAAGGAAAGGGCTCCACATGTGCAAGAATGTTTGTGGCAGCTCTTTTTGTAGTGGCTAGAAACTGGAAACTTTCGTATGCCCATCAATTGAAGAGTGGCTGAACAAATTATGGTATATGAATGTTATGGAATATTATTGTTCTGTGAGAAACGACCAGCAGGACGATTTCAGAGAGGCCTGGAGAGACTTGCATGAACTGATGCTGAGTGAAGTGAGCAGAACCAGGAGATCATCATTAACAGCAACAACAATACTATATGATGATCAATTCTGATGGACATGACTCTCTTCAACAATGAAATGCTTGAAACCAGTTCCAATTGTTCAGTGAAAAAATACCAGTCCTTTGTCTCTATCAAACCCTCCCCCCAAATTCTATTAACTACCAAGTTCTGTCAATTTTTGAAAAAACAAATTCTCACTTATCTATCTGGTGCCCTCTTTATATTTCCATTTGTACCTCTGTAATTCACTCTTCTTTTTTCTTTCTTGGCTTCACTACTCTCTTCTTTCTTCAGTTTGTGTTGTCTGCTGCTAGCATCTAACTCTTCCTAAGGTTCACTTCTATTTATAGTATTTCCCTGCTCAAGCAACAATAATAATGACAGCAATAACAAAAACCTTCCATTTTCTCTAGTACCTATCAAATAAATTCAAACTCTTTACTCTTGCATTCAAAGACCCTGAAAAGGGTCTATTTATTCAGAGAGAGGGATGTGAAATGTGGACCACAACATATCATTTTCATGCTCTCTATTGATGTTTGCTTGCATTGTATTTCCTTTATTTGATTATTTTTTTTCTTGCAGATACGATGTCTCCTGCACAAAAATGATGTGTGGAAATAAGTGTACATATATTCGATTTGTCAAGTATTTTAACATAATTAATATGTAGTGGATATCCTGCCATCTAGGGGAGGGGTGGGGACTAGGGAGGAAAAATTTGTAACAGAAAGCTTTGTAAGGGTTAATGTTGAAGAATTACCCATACATATGTTTTGCAAATAAAAAGTATTAATAAAAAATGCAAAATAACATAAAAAGCACTGTATGTAATTTCATTGGTATAGGGATATTCCATGTAAGGAAACTCCCTCTGTAGGTGTAGATCGGCATCTTCTCTGCAACAAATGCATAGACAGTTGTTTTTTTGTTTTTGTTTTTTTTTAATAATTATTTATTAAAACGTTTTATTTGCAAAACATATGTATGGGTAATTCCTAAACATTAACCCTTACAAAGCTTTCTGTTACAAATTTTCCCCCCTACTCCCCACCCCTCCCCTAGATGGCAGGATATCCACTACATGATAATTATGTTAGAATACTTAAGAAATGGAATATATGTATAGTTATTGCATCATTTTTTTGTGCAGGAGAAATCATATCTACAAGAAAGAATAATCCGATAAAGGAAATACAATGCAAGCAAACCTCAATAGAGAACATGAAAATGTTATGTTGTGGTCCACATTTCACATCCCTCTCTCTGGGTGTATATGGCTCTCTTCACTGAACAATTGGAACTGGTTTGAAGTGCATAGACAGTTGTGAAAAATACTAAAATACTAAGTGATAAGTCCATATCACAGTCAGACTGAACTCAGAATTTTGTGACTTGCAAATCAGCTCCCTATCCATTTTACCATACTGTGGATCTTTATTTCATAAGTACTGTAAATAATAATAGATAATATGGCCTTTACTGACAATAGTATTCATTCTCAATATTCATAAAAATCCCTTAATACTTTGCATTGGGCTGTTCCTTAAAAACTTCATATTGAAATTAGTTTAATGAACTAAACATGCATAATATAATTCATCTTTAAAATAATATCATTAATATCTTACATAATTTCACATAGAATATCCTAATGGGGGCAGGGAATGGAGATAAGGGAGAGAATATGGAACTCAAAAGTTTAAAAAAAATTTTTTAAATGTGTTTTAAATGTAACTAGGGAAAATATTAAATAAATAAATACAACTTTTAAAAAATTGCTTTCATTACAAAAATATTATAAAATTTCAATCACTCTCCAAATCTCCAAGATTCTTAGTCTATTTATTCTCTTCACTTTTCTTCTTGTATGATTTAGTCCAGGAGTTCTTAACTTTTTCTGAGTCATGGACCTTTTGGCAGTCTGGTGAAATCTATGAATCCCTTCTCAGCATCATGTTTGTGGCACACATTTTTAACTGAAGTGGAATATTAATTTTCAGTTAGAGGTTAGGGAATATAAAGATGTATTTTTTTCTATCCAGTTTCATAGGTGCTTTGAAATGTATCCATTGTCCCTTTGGGACCTGGGGAACCCAAGTTAAAAACTCCTAATTTGCTCAAATTTTTCTTTAACTTTTTAATCAATTTATCTAATAAGAATAACCATATGGAGCTATTTTGTATTGCTTTTCAACAAAGCAAAAGGAAAAAAAAGATGGCTATGGCTGTTTCTTCAACACACATACACACACAATTTTGAATAATTTGGCACATGATGCTAAAACAGTTGAAAAATGGAAAATTCCTTTTCAATGAGTTTCAAACACCAAATCATTTTGGTTGTGTTGTGTTTTGTTTCCCCATTGAGCAGAGGGAATTGAAGGGAAGTTCTGGTGTTATCAGGATAGCTTAATTCTATTAAATTCTAAAGTATCTCTCTCTAATAAAAGTTTAAAAATAATCTCAGGAATTTTACAGCTAGAAAAATTCTGGCTAATAACAAGAGAATCTAAGCAAATGGGAATGAGTTTGGCTGCTTGCTTAAAATTTAAAAAAATAAAGCCGCTTGAGGTAGGGGCTGCTAATAAGAGAGATAACCAACAATCCAAACAAGAGCAGAGAAATCCTATAAACAACAGCAGATTTCCCAAAGGAATTCTATGTCATCATGAGGAAAGATTACAGGAAACTTCTAGTAACACTTTATTTTCTTTCCTGGAGTTCTGGGACCAGTATCAGTAATTCAGTTGAACAAGTCATTTGCTATTTATACTATAGAATTACTTTTATTAAAGGTACTTATTTTTAACTTACCCACATCTATTATCATTTTAGTTTTTATTTAGAAATGAGCTTTGTAACTTTAAGCAATAAAGTCCAGGAAGGTTTAAAGAAGAATTTTACTCGTCAATGAAAATAAAATACTATGTGTTCAAATGGCCTAAAGACCAACTTTATAATACTAAAATGAACTGGAAGATTATGTAGTTACCTGGATAGTTCAATCAAAAATCTCAGCTAAAGTATTTGGAAAGGTTTCGTTGTTGCTGTTGTTGTTTTGACATTGTAAAGGATCATAAGGCAAACAAATGATAATTACTAAGAACTTTACTTATTAAATATATAATAAGAATAGTAATTGTTTTGTTGATATTATTGTTTTTGTTTTGACACTGAATAGTATCATAAGGAAGACAAACAATAGTTACTAGGAAATTTACTTATTAAATAAATACATAATAAGAGGGGTAATTATTCTAAAGTGGCTTTAAGATTTATAAAGAGCTTACTTACACAAGAAGGAGGAGATAAATCAGTAAAAATATCAATGAAATTTTTTTTTAATGTATAGAAGAGAGCAGAGGAAAGAATAGAATCAAATAAATTGGACAGTTTGGAAAGTGAGATGTTGAATTTATTGTATATTTAAAAGAATAGCAAATTATATAATATAGATCCAGTTTCAAGAATATTTTCCTATGCTATATCAGAATGGTGAAAATAATAATAACAATTATAATTTATATAAAATATTAAGATTTGCAAAGTGCTTTGCTTTTGTTATTTCCTCTAAGGACCTTAGAACTTTGTTATCAGATTTACAGCTGGGTCTTATCTCCCTCATTAGAATGTGAGCTCCCAGAGATCAAGAACTACTTGTATTTGCATCTCCATCTTAATAAACACTTTAGTATTCTATTCATTCATTCACTGAGAGGATAAATGCATCCCCTGGGATGTAGGTATTATTATCCCCATTTTATAAATAAGAAAAATTGAAGTTCAGGGTGACTTGCCCAGAGTTATAGCTATTGTCTAGAGGAAGGATTCAAATTCATTTCTTCCTGACCTCAAACTCAGCACTTTATCCCCTATATCATCTAATTACTTATGTGTATATGTATGTGTATATATATATATATATATATATATACTTACAGAAACACCCATTTTATTTGGTATTTATTATGTTTGGAATTTTTAATGAAAAAAGTATTTCTATAATATAATTTTGTTTCAAATGTAGAGTATTTCATTTTCAATTTAGATTGTGTAAACAAATTTGTGCATTTTTCAACCATTATTTTATAGCTGCATATATTATCAGCTCCTTGAGGACCACTCTGTGTGATTCATTTCTGTGACTAGCAGCTATTTGTACAATGTTTGATGAATTGTAGGTATGAATAGTAAGTATTTAGAGGCAAGATTTTAGACCTGAATGTGTAATTTGATCATTAAATTTAAACTGTATTTCCTCAACTCATACAATCATTGTAACACTACAATGCTTACATGGCATTACTTCATATTATATTATATGCCATATTTATTCTTATGTTTGCAGTGAGAAGAAAACTTTTAGATTGCTTTTTTCATAGAGTGTCCCATAAAGTAATTCTATAGCTGTATATATAGACATGTTTTCATTGAATGATTAATAAATTATATTATGATCGTTTTTACAGTTTACTTAGCTTACAATAATCTAGTGAATTCCCAGGCAAATTGCAATAGAGATTGGATATATTTATCTATGTAATTAAAATCCCTACAAAAATGTTACTTTTATCCTATATGCATATCTATAAAAAGTATTTAGGGTCTTGATGATCCAGATGCTTCTTCTGTCTTCACTTCTCCTTAAATGAATTGTAATTCCTGTAAGTGAAAGGTGTTAGAACAGAGTCTAAAACCCCAGGAACAGAGGAGTCAAAAGAAGACTTTAAAGCTTTCAGCATTTCCCCTGCAGAGTAAACTGTAAGATGACAGAGTGAGCTGTCATGCTACAAATAACCATCAGCTTAGTTTGCACTACATTTTTCTTTCATGTTATGAAAAAAGAAATCTTGTACCACATATTTGGTATTGTAGCAAGTCTGGGTTTCTCTGCACTCTGAACATTTTTATAAAAGGAGACATCATTCATACAATTTACAAATCTCTGAGTATTCTTAGATGTGAGAAAGAATGTTTTATTCCTATATGTCATTTTTTATTAGTGAGGGATCCTCAACAAAATCAGAGGCTTTGAGATAATGTAGCTCTTTTAACTAGCTTCACATGGAATGTGTCAGCAACACGTCTAGTATCAAAGACAGAATTGTCTAATACAGTGTGAAAGTCATTTTAGAATAGCCTTCAATTATATATTTTACAGAAAGGATATTTTCAAATCAAACTTTGCTGACTGCATCAAATGACAGAGAATTTGTGGAATTTTTCATGAAAGTAACAAATCCAGTATATACACATACATACATATGTATGTATCCCGTGAAGGTCATATTTTTGTTAATGTTAAAATACTCAAAAATCTCACTTAGTTCTAAGAGTTCACCAAAGGTTCCATCAAGTAAAAAAAAGATTTATTTTTTTTTTAGTATTCCCTGACTACATCTTGATACCCAACTCAAATTAAAATTCATTAATCATTTAAATTAATATTCACAAATAATAGCTGCTCATATTTATATAGTACTTTACACTTTGTAAAGCACTTTTTTCTCAAGGACCTAGTAAAATGGGCAGTAAAAGTATTATTATTTCAACTTTACAGATGAGGAAAGTAAAGAAAGATTAATTTACCCAGAGTCATTCAAGGAAGTATTTGAATTCAACTTTTCTAACTTCATCTTCAATGCCACTTCCATTGCACCATGTGCACTGTGTTTTGAAAAATTCCTTAATTTTCCAGACACCAAAGCATTTGGAAAATAATCTCCTCTGTGATCAGCCCCTCCCCCAATCCAACCCTTCATCGATGTGAGAAGTCCACAGGTGTTACACATTGCAATTTTCTGGAGTTTTTTAATATATCAGTTGTACTTTTTCTTTCCTCCTTAAAAATACTTTTTGTTAAATGGAATGATTTTCTGGGACTAGAAGGAAAGGAATACTGGGGTTATCCCAGTATATGATGATATAAGAAACAAAAGACATCAATAAAAACATGTGTGTGTTCAAAGAAAAAAAAGAAAATTTCTCCAAAATCAGGAACAATATTGTATGAATAGTCCATGAAATGCCTAGGAAAAAAGGTCACTTTGTAAAATGTTTAAAACATTTCTTTAATTAGACTCTTCAGGAGATAGCACATAATGCTGAACCCAAGAGTCCCAGGAATAGCAGCACCTCTAACCCCTAAACCACAGGAAATCATTGCTTTAAACTCAATCCTCAGAGTTATCATTTAGGGGAGCAACTCTTATGGAAAAAGGGCCTGCCATTCCCGACAATACCTATACTATCTTTTAGTCAACTGCCACCAATAAGCAGATGAGCCCAGGAACCTCAGAAAGAGCAGCACATATTTCTCATCTCCAATCTACCAACTCTGCCACCACTATACATAGTCCAGGAAAGCAATCTGTTTGAAAATATGACCTGGCAATTTCCTAGTAGGTGCTTCAACCACAATCTCACTGAAGACAGATATTGGTGACAAGAATTTTCTTTTTTGGTCTTCAGTGAGATTGTGGTTGAAGCACCTACTAGGAAGTTGATAGTATAGGTATTATAAATATATGTGTTAAATGCTTTGATATCAGAAAACAATATATTTTATTAATGGAAATGACACCAATGAAAATACAATATCATGTACTTTGCTGCTCTCCCCTAAAGATCACAGGACCTTTCCATCTGCCTTGATATTGATTTCTTCTTCTGCTTATCTCCCTCTCTTGATTAGAATAAGAGTTCTTTGAGAGCAGCTATATTCGAATTACTTTGCACATAGTTTAACTCTGATAAATATTATTCATTCTTTAATTTGTCCTAGAAATAGATCTCTGAAGTAGTGGCAAACAAATATTATTATTCCCATATTACAAATAGAAATATCAAGACAGAAGAAGATTGCTACTAAACTTATCTCCTAATCCAAAACTCTATCTACTGGTCAATAGAATTCACTGAACAATTTCTTGACTTTTTTTCAGTTGATGTTATTATTTACACCAAAATAACCAAAAAAGTGTTATCATTCAGTACCAATAGACTGGTAGCATCTGTTCTATTAGTTTTCTTTATGCTTATTTAGTTTAAGGAAGTAAAGTGATCATATCTAATTGAGTCCAAGGTACCATAAATCACCTGTTATAATTAAAACAAAAGAAGAAATTATTTTCAATTGACAAAGTTTCATCATTTTTTCAAACCACAGAAATGCAAAAGAAAGACAACTTAACAACAACATAGAAAAGAAATATTCAAAATAAGAAATAGTTATGTCTTCATTTTTGGTGATAACTTTAAAAATATGTTGTTTCTTGCATTCTTTTTGTCTGCCTGCATACTAAAAGAAGTTGTGTTTTTCCTGTAATGTTAAATTTATGGAGAAATCAGGGAGCTATGTCTCAGAAACTAAATAAAACATGCAAAAGATTTGTGTATTGCTCCTTAAGTAACCATGATCTACATTAGATTGGATTTATCAGAGAAGGATGAAAGGAACCCTCAGAAGTGAGATAATCATAAATAAGAATAGCTACTTGATCTGGCCCCTTCTACCCAATCCAGCATCTATGTTCATAAATCTTCATCTAAAATCTTGTTACCTATATTCAAAGCTTTGAATCTTAGGCAGTCACCTTTCTTCCTCTTTTTTGGTTACTTATCTTTTGTTAGTGTTACTTGCTTTACAAAATAGTTGTGAACCATATAAAGAATCGCTTTGAAAGACTTGAGAACTCTGATCAAAGCAATGACCAACCAGGATTCCAGAGTACTAATTCCAGAGAGTATCCGACTCACCTCCTAATATACAAATGGTAGACTCAAGATATAGAATAAGATGTACATTTTTTGATAGTTATTGTGAAGGTTTGTTTTGCATAACTATGTATAATTGACAAAGAAACTTTTTTCTCATTAGTAGAAAGGATGGAATAGAAGAGAGAGGGAAAATGGGAATAGAGGAGGAAAGGAAAGGAGAAGAAAGAAGAGGAGATGAAACTATAGAAAAGAAAAATGAAAGAGAAAGAAAAGAGAAAATAAACTGAACCATTTTAATGCACTAAAGAAGACAAAAGAAAGGTCAAAAAGAAGCACAAACGAGCAGGACAGCTTTGAAAATTACTGGTTGAATAAATGATATACTTAAAAATATAAAAGCAAACTGTTCATAATAGACACTTGGCATTTCACATACAAGCCTCTTTTTTCTGTTCCCATTTAATATCCTTTTAATTTGATGTCTGCTAAGTTCAGAATAAAAATAATACTTAAAAGTTATTTATGAGAATTGAAGGAGATAATATTTGTAAAGCATTTTGTTATTATGAAGTGTTATATAAAGATAAGGTGTTATTAGTAAGAACAAAGGAAAGCAATAAAAAATCTTAATTTTAATGCAAGATTTGTTTCTTTGTTGTTGCTGTTGTCAAATAATTTTATTTAAGCATTGCTGCCAAAACATTAATTATATACTGGGGTCCAAAATCTTAGAATTAGTTCTCTACACAACCCAAATTCAATTAATAAATATTCAGTTCTCTATGTAACTTCCATAGCCTGCCTTTATTTTACAAATGAGTTAAAATAAAAATCTAGTAGTTCTTGAAAATTCTTGAAATTCCCCCTGCCTTTAATAAGCAACATACAGTTATGTAAAACAATAAGTACTGGAAGCTCCCAATATAGAAAATTTCTCTACCATCATGGATGTATGATTCAATAGATAACTACCCAAAACTTAGCACTATTCCTAGCAACAGAGTAGTTGCTTAATACATGTTTATTGAATGAATGAACAAGTGAATAAACTGCTGTAGAATTGTTTGAGGTTCTGGGGGATTGTGACTTAGTCAGGGCCTTACCATTTTTTTTTTCCAATTCATTCAATAAACATGTATTAACTGCCTACTATGTTCCAGGAACTGTGTTAAGTGTTGAATGCAAAAAGAAGAAAAAGATACTTCCTGCCCTCAAGGAACATACAATCTAATCGCCACTAATTAGTACCAGAGATGAAATTCAAATTTATGTTCCTGATTTGGACTCTAGCATTTAGTAAATAATTTGGCAGTCATTAGGCAGTCTGTCAATATGTCTGAGAAAATAGAATTCCAATGTAGTACAGACTATCCCAAAAGTCTTAGTGCAATAAATTGCATTTTGGGGACACTGTATATAGGTCTTATTTCTATAATTCTTCTAACTTTTGCAAAGTATTTTTCTCTCAATCTTCCTGTGAGGTTGTAGTACAAGTAAAATTATTCCTCAAGGTTAATTGGCTTTATTCAGGGTCACATGGAAAATTAAGCCAAGAGTAAGCATAAAAATCCAGGTCTATACACTATCTACTACCCCACTCTACCTACCTGTTGTTTTCATTGTTTATTCTGGGACAGAGGGCTTTCTCCTGCTTTTTATCCTAGGCATAGAATAAGCTTGGACTCTTTTATGACACTGTTGCATGTAGCTACAAATTGGGGAGAATCCAGCAGATCAGCAAGAGACCACTGAGCATCTTCCTATGCCTTTAGGCCAATGGCATATGAGGAAATTCACATTTTATTTTGGCCACCATGAAGGACCTAGGATAGGTATCTCTTTCTGTCAGTTGTTTTATTTGGAATCATAGATTTAGAACTAGAAGGGATTTTAGGAATCCACTTTATTCTGTAGATAAGAAAACTGAGGCCCAGAAAAATAAAATAACTTGCCCAAAGTTACAGAGGTACATTTTTAACATCAATGTTGGTATTATTTTCACCTTCTAACCAGCTAAAAGCAGGAATCAACAAAGTCATTGGCTTCCTAACCCATGATTCTATCTACACTCTCTGTTCCCCTTTCAATCCATCTTTATACCTTGAACAGATCAATCTTTAAACATTCCTTTAAACATTTTTCACAAGAGGAATATTGTCATAGATAAAATTGGCAGTGTTGGCTTGATACTCAAAGGCAATGAGTGGTTGGTTACAACTTTAATATTTAAATTTACCTTAAGATGACCATAAATATTTTATATTATAGTTACCTTAACCTGCAATTGTTCTATTCCTTAAAACCTTGGCAATTGTAGCAAATGATTATGTGGTTCAATTATAGCAATTTTAACTAATTGTGTTTCTTCCCCTTTTTGCTTGTTTTCACATATGTTTGGAAAGATCAAATAATTTGTTACATTAGCTATAATCTAGCCAAAGGGATTATTCAACCTAATTCCTACATATTCTGTATATTTCTGCCTTTATTCATTGTATTCCCTATTCCTGGAATATCTTTTCTCTTAGCATGCCCTATGTTCCCTGCTCATCTTTGTTAATCTATCTTTTAAAGTTCAAATGTCATTTACCACCAAAGCCTGAGATTCATCCAACTTTTTTTTTTACTTTCCTCAGAACTCACATCATACTTTGCTCATACCTCTCTTATTTATGTATTTTGCATTATTTTATAGCACATTGGTCATATATGTATCTATTTATTAAGGCAGGGACTATTTTGTCTAAATTGTGGTCTTCCTAGGTACCTAGCATACTGATCTACTTATAGTAGCCATTTAACAGGTTTTTGTCACCTTGAATTTGATTCCAGTTATAATATCCAATTTGATGCTATCATCAGATGTTTTGAAATCAGTCAAAATACTTCAGCCCACTTCACTCTTTATAAGTGATACCTAGTGTACATTATGACTAAATGAGGTTACATGTATAATTTAATGTACACTATGGTTAATGTACATTAGCCTAATGTACATTATGGCTAAATGAGATTACACACATAACATATACTCTGTAGTCTTTTGTCTATGTCAGCAGTTACTAGAAAATAGTGTTACTGATCTCCATGCATTTTCCTTAGACTGTCCATTAAAACAAGATTTTTTTGGCCAGCTTGTTGAAGTTAAGTTAATGACAACTCATTGTACTGATGAGTGTTATTAGACATCCAGCCAATGAAAAGTTGCTTAATATTTTTCAACTAAATCTGCTCTCCAATTGAAAGTTGGGGCCAACTAGAATTTGATCTGGATTAGTTATCTAGTCCTTGGAGGACTTGTGGTCTGCAGCTAATTAAATAGATCAAGTTTATCCTTATACACAGTTCTCTGAAGCACCTGATACTGTAGTATGAAATGCAACTCTAGTAAAATTAGGCCCACAAGGGAATTAATGATTCTAAGTGGATAGCAGTGCCTTTTATTAGGCAAGATTTTTAGAAGTTTGATACATATATAAAGTAAGTGGTACTTATATTGAAACTTTTCATATTCTGGCTTCAATCTATCTCCCCAGATTAATTTCAAATTACTCCCCCTTACATACTAAAAAATTCAAACAAATTGCCCTACTTAACTTTCTTTATACTATTATTTCATCCTCCTCCTCTATGTCTTTTCACAGGCTTCCCACCCACCTACCCCACCTTCCTTACCTTAGTATTTTGAAACTCCTAGCTCCCTTCATGGTTGAATTCTTTCTACAAGAAGCCTTTCCTGATTTCCCCAGTTGCTAATAATCTCTTCCCTAAAATTACTTTGTATTTACTTAATATCTCCGTGTGTGTGTGTGTGTGTGTGTGTGTGTGTTTCATTTTTGTCTTTGTGTCCCCAGAGTTTAACATTGTGTTTGACTCATAGTTGTTATTTATGTAATGATGGGATTGGTCAACATGAACATGAACTTAAAGAAAATTAAGCATTTCCCTACCTGGTTCTAATCCAAATGATTTAATGGAAAAGATATTTTTAGCTATGTATGGTTGAGTATTTTTTGTCCTTTGTTCTTGAAGAGGACCACAACATCAGGGAGAGGATGCCATGACATGCAAGTGACTTGAATTTAAAAGAGGAAGAACTATGCAAGGTTGGCTGCCTCACTTTCCCCTCAGAGCCATATTGGTCCAGTGGCCAGATATAGATCAGGATAGCTGGAAATGGCCCTAGATGAAATGGGAGACCTTGGCCTTTTTTTAAGTTAAGGTCTTCAACAGGTTTCCATTTGACAGAGATTGCACCCATTCAGTAATTAAGTTAGGTAACAATTGGGGCAAAGAATATCCTCTTTACCTAGTCCCAAAAAAATGTAAATAAATAAATGAATGAATAAATCTGGGAAGGGAAGACCTCAGGGTTTCTGGCCAAAGCAGCAATGATTGCTATTTACATTCAATCTGAGTCAATCAGGACCAAAACATCATCAAATGGGACTTGGTCTAAGACCTATTGGTGGCCAATTAGAATCAGATTAGTTTTGGTTTAAGGAATGATCTTTAAGAAGAAATATAGTCAGTAAACCCCAAGATATCTTGGGAGGATTCAGGGATGCAAGACTATATAACAAAGAATCTTTAATTGTCTGAGGAACTCAAGGAGCAATTCAGAAGCTACTTAGTTCAAACTAAATCCAAATATAAATAAAAAAGAACTCTAACAAATCTCTCTTTTTCTGTAGAGGTGAATGAGGTAGACCTCATTTTGGATGGGGGAGAAAAGGGAAGATAACTGCCTTGTCTTCTAATTGGCTGCCATATATCTATGAGTTCATAGCACCTCTTTCTTTTATGTTTATTATTTCCTGGTCTTAAATAAATATTATAAAAAGTGAATGTCCCAATAATCAAAAGTTACATTAGAGCAACAGAGAGCCAACCAACAACTAGAGTCAATAAGTACATTTGACTGGTGAAGTACCTGCTGAGACAGGTGAGAAGATGGTCCTCTGAGAACAATAGCAGCTTTAAGGACTATAACCTCTCATGATGGAGAAAAGTGCAGGCTATATACATTAGAAGCACATGGAATTCATGAGAACTGCACAAAGGGACAGAAAGATTTCTGAACTTCCATAAGAAAGGAAAATGCTCAGTGACCACACTGATTACATATGCACCTCATGTTTATTTACACTACAATTGTCCTTCTGCAATGTATTAATGGTTGTTCTTTAAGCTCAGTCTTATTCTCTTTGGGAACCTACCGTGGATATCTCTCAGTCTGGGGGGACAAGGAGGAGAAGAGGTTGGTGTACAGATTGTTATATAATGATAATAGCACATTTTAGCACTATTATTGGTCAGGTACTATGTTAAGTGCTTTACAGACATCTCCTTGGATCCTCACAACTCTGAGAGACTGATGCTATTAATAACGCCATTTTACAGTTGAGAAAACTGAGGTAAACAGAAACTAAATGACAAGATCACACAGCTAATACATACCTAAGGCCATATTTGAACTCAGATCTTCTGGACTCCAAACGGTATCTTCTCAATAAAAATCTTAATAAAGTTGCACTGACTAAATGATTGACACTGGGGAGAACATGGAATGAGGACTGATGAGTGAAAGTAATAGAAACCCCCAATCCCTCAGGATTTCTCCTAGAATGCTAATGAGAAAAGTAGTCAGCTGTTCTCTATGGATCCAACTCATGAAATATAAATATGAGTTTCAAGGGGAGAAGAGTGCTATTCCCAAAATTGAATAGAATTGGTTTGTATTTTCCCTGTATCTCAAATAAATTATTGGCCATTATGAATTGATTTGGTAGATTATGACATTCATTTTGAAGTGTACAATCATCATGACCAAGTCTATGCCTAAGGTAAATAAATATGGTTGTTATACAAAAAGAAATAGGAAGAAAAGAGTGGAAAGGAAAAATATTTATAAGGATGTTATTACAACAGTTCAGGCAGATTGTGAGAAAGACCTAAATTAAGGTGGTATCAATAGAGAAGAGATATAAGAGAAGTTGCCAAAGTGGAGTATTTATTACCTTGTAAAATGAAAAGTGTTTATTGAAGATGACAGGCTTCAAATAGTTTATAACACTATAATAAAATTTGTAGAAATAAAATGTCGTAATAAATAGAATTCTGGACTTATAATCAGAACAACTTGGATTCGAATCCTACCCCTGACAAATTCTAGATCTCAGGGGGATCCTGCTACTTTTATATTGCCAATTGGCAAGTCAGTTCCTCTATCTGGAATATTTGAATAAATATGCCTCTCTCCAACTTACCTGGTCTTCTTCTGTTCTTTGCCAAAAACTAAATCATCTTCTGCTAATATTAAGTTCATTACATAAGATATGAAGTATCCATTGTCATATCCAAGTAATGTATTCACTTCAAAGAAGCTTGTGATTTTACTAAATGCTATGCTTGAAATCACAAAGATCTAGACTTGAGATCTCTGATATCTTTGTGATCCTAGTGAAGTCATAAGTGATTCTGAACCTCAATGTCTTCATTTGTGGCTGGAAATAATAACATTTAAGTCACAGGGTTATTGTGAAAATCAAATGACATAATATATAAAGCATTTTGCATATTTTAAAAAGCCATATGGGCTTTATTAATTAATATTAATATATTTATTATAATATGTAACACATTAATAAAAACAATATTAGCATTATTACCCACAATCCCACAGTCACCTTCCCTAGTATTTTACTACTCAACCAAATAACTTCTAGAACAATGTTTTTTCCTGTCAACATATCCTTTCCTTTAGTTAGTATCACATTAAAAAAATATATATACTGCAGTCACAAACAGGTATTTTTGACTTTATATGCAAAGGGTCGTTTTACAACTATTCCAAAAAACATTAAACTTGGATGACAGTTTCATCTCTCACCACCTGGTCTAAAGCTTCATCATTGGGCTGGCTTCTTAGGTGAAACCCAGCTCCTAATGTATATGGGTTTGGCTGTTTTTATGTTACATTAAGGTAAGTATCAGGCCTTTGGAATGCAAGATTAAGCTCTTGAATGTAAAGGAATATTGTGGCCTCCTCCTTAAAATTATTGTCTTGGGTGCTACTTGCCAACTTCTGCCTGTAATGTTGTAGCATCTGCTCTAACCTCTGAGTTCATCAGGTAAGTGAGGTTTGGTATGAGAGAAAAGCAAGAGAATTTTTCATTGCTTAACTGATTTTTCTATACTCCTGGGATAGTGCCACTTCAATATCAAGTAGGAGAAAGCCATCAAATTACACATGCCCTTAATTAAAAATATCACTGAATTCTTGTTTTGAATGTTTCAGACTTTCTTTCTGGAATGTAAGAGAGCAAGAGTTAATTGAGATTTCATAGACTTCGAGTTAGAAGAGGTCATCTAGTTCAATCCCTCTCATTTGACAGGGAAGGAAATTGAGGCACAGACAGGTCAAGTGAGCTTTTCCTAAGTCAAACAAGTAATATATAGAAGATCAGGATCCAAACCCCAGACTTCTGATTCAAAATCCAGCATCCTTTCCATTGTAACATGCTGACTGAATTGCATATGGTAAGGAAAAAATTTCTACATCACCTGATACATTAGAGTTCTAGTTTGTGATGATGAAGAAATTCCAATAATTGTTTATATAAATACAAATGATTTGTTATGTGATTTTGGTGTTAAATATATTATGTGGTAAGTAGAAAGAAACAAAATAAATACCAAGTGGGATTACAGGCAATAGATGCCAATCAGTCAAGATCAGTTGAAATAGAAAATGTTACAGAGAATGGCAGTACACTGGATACAGAGCAAGATTCTAACATTGCCCAAAGAAGAGCAAAAGTATTGATAATATGGTCTTCTTGAAATAAAATTAAATCAATATGAGATGTTAATAATTAGTTTACTAAGAGGTAGAAAGATAGCAGTGATGCTATATTCATGACCTAGAGGTGTCTTGGAAAATGGAAGTAGAAAGAAAAGATTCAATAAGGAAAGAGACACACTTTTTTCTGGGAGAAAAAAATGAGATGGAACATGCATTAAAGTAAGTATGAATGTGGTATTTTCTTTTTTATAAGAAAAGAAGCAAATTGTTCCATCTGAGTACTATTGAATCAAATTTGGACTTCCTAAAAATTTATCAGTTGATAAACTAGGATTTAAGTTCAAGGATACATTCCATTCCTAACCCTCATTTTTTTCCTTTACAGCTTTTGGAAATAAATTTTCTTTAGCACTGCAATTCTTCAAACATAGTCTTTTAGTGCAAAAGCAAATAGTTTGGAAACAAGTAAATTAGCCAAATTCTTCCTGGGCTTTGAAAGGAAGGTAAGAACTTTGAAAAACCATCTTAACTCTTTCTGACCACTAGTATTGCAGTTAAAACTCTAACACAACCATCTTAAAAGTATGACCCTAGCAAGTACAAATGAGATTTCAAATTCAAAGCATTTAAATAAAATAATTTGCTTCTTTTCTCATAAGAACAAAAAAAATCTAAACTTGACTTTAATTTAGTACATGTTCTATTTCTCTACTCCAAGAAAAAGTGACTTTCTGAGTTAAAGTGCTATTTTTCCCCTCTGGTAATATATGCATCCTGGAACAATCTAATATATCAAGCATTTAAGAAGCTTATAGTTCTGATTTGCTAAATGGCATCCCCCTTTTCCCATTTTTTAGTCAGAAAGGATACAAATAAATACAAAATAGAAATTTTTCAATGTCTCTGGATTAGTCTATATCAAGATTCCTAGTCATTCACAATCTTGCCATCAGACTGATGCCCAACTGTTCAGAAATAGGGTCAGAGAATAATAGTTTTAAAGCTGGAACGGATTACACAGCAAGTTAGGAGACCAAGGCCCAGTAGGTGTTGGTTACACAGACAGTAAGTAGCAGATCTGGGACACAGGCCCAAATCATCTCTCACTGCAGCCCTTATTCCACTGCATAAAGCAGCATAGGATCATTGCCAATATATATACCCTTTCAGCCTTCAATAGAAGGGCCTAGGTAGATTCTTACGAGTTAAAGGAAAATGAAGAAAAATCCTGGTTATCTAAAGAAAATTAATTGCAATGCAAGGCAACCAGTCCCTGCAATAATGTTTCTTTTCTTCCTTGTGATAATTGTTCTTTTTCTGTTTCATGGTATTGAAGAAACATCAGAGGAAACAGTTCAAAAACTTGTGAAGAGTAGCCTCAGCTAGCCTATAGTGTGTAAAAATTGTGGAGAGCAGAATACAAGCACAACTTAAAGAAAAAGTCCTAAAAACATAATTTCTTCAGTGCTGCTAATAATTAGTCATAATCTCTTGAGCATAGTCTTAAATGCATATTGTAATAAATTAGTTAATAAGTATTTATTTAATAACTACAATGCTTAGATATTGGGAATGTAACTGACAAAAATTAAATAATTCCTGCCTTAAATTAGATTATATTCTATCAAGGGAGAAAATATGGTGTATATATAAATACATAAACAATAAATAAGAGGCAATTTGGAGAACAAGTACACTAAGGCTAAATCAAGAATGATTTCACATAAAATAAATGAATTGATGGGTATATCACAGCTATTATCTCATTAACAGTACATTTAGGCATTTAAATATATGGCCTGAATATGTATATATGTTGTACAAATGGCAAATACTAATTTTTTATAACTGCTCTTATCTAAAAATACACTTTAGTTTTCATGTCTTATCAGGGCTTAGAGACAAGGGACAACTCAAAAGAAAAGTAACTTGCTTGTAAGTCAGTGGGGAAAGTTTAACAGGCCTGTTGGGTGACCTCTTAATGCCTGATTAAATTATTGTGCTTTATATGCTACAGTCCTGGGTCATTTGTGCATAAAGACAAAAGCAACTTCAACTTGATATTTCTGTCATCCCTGCTGTGGGAAGAGTCCCTTTCCTGGTTTATAACATCAATCACTCCTGCCCATAAATCTTAGTGGTGGATATGGTCATTTAAATCTCCACCTGCACAAACAACAGAAAATAAGAGAGTCCATAAATCTCTATGCTGGTGATTAACAAATTTTGGGTCCACTGGCAGGGATGTTATAGTTAGAAGGGTAGAGGGGAAAAGGGGAGGAAGAAATGCACTAATTCATTAATAAAGACTGATATGCTGACAATTTGTTTAGTTTACAGCACAGGAGAAAAGCAAACAGGGCATTGCTAGCAAAACAAAACGTTAGAGGTTAGTGAATTCCCAGCTGAGTCCAGGATTTAAAGATATGATAACCTAATGTTTTTATCCTATTGAAAAGGGAATACTATCTCTGAGTCAAATGACAAGAAGCTAAGCTTAAATCCAGTCCATTTTGAAAGACTGAAAGAACAGGTAAGAAAATCAATTTCTACTCTTTGGTTTTACTTTCTAACTTTAATCAACTTTCTTACAAAGATTTTTTTCTTTACCCTTCACAGGCAGAATTCACAAAGATGGCTTTTTTTTTTAATGTGATAAAGAATCATTTCTCCCTACAAAGCTAGTTAGGCTAGTAGGGAACTTCCTCACGAAATCTTCTGACAGCTTAAAGGGAGCATTCTGACTACTTAAGGGAGCTTTCTACTCCTGAGCTAGGAAGGAAATTGACTGGCAGGATTTGGCCTCTAGGTGGAGATAATCCAAGGGTGAAGAACTCTTCATAACCTAGGAAGGGAAGTTGGGGATCGTGGGGTTGGGAAGCAGATAAAAAATATATCTCAAGAATAATTAAAAGAGTTGACTCAAATACTAAATATATTTTATAAGGAAACATCTCAAATATAATACTTGCTGGAGGAATTGATTTTGTTATCTCCTATTTAATCAAGATACAAAAACAAAGAGCCAGTTTTCTGGCTCTTTCCCTGAGTATGTGTATGCAATGTACACATGTACATGTGTGTGTGTGTGTGTATCTGTGTAATCTAATGGTTTTGTGGCACCTCTGATATCTTCCAAAAGGATTTAGCCTCCAGGTGCAATAAATGGTATTTACATGTTTTATTCTTCCTCAGGGAAGATTTTATTTTTCAAAGGACCACTCAAATTTTCATACAGGTTCAGTCCTATTACAATTTGTTTTTTGAGAATAAAGTAATTGACAGAGGTGCCTGTTTCGCTTGATTTAAGACAGGAGAACTCATGTTGAAATAATACACTAAAGCCGTAGAATGTCATACTGTATCTCTGAAGGAATAAATTTGTCTACTGGAATCTTTTTTTTATTAATTAATTGTTGGGGCTGTTGGAATTTGAGGTTAAGAAAAAGTATATTATTTAGATTGGGGGAGGGAGATGAGGAACAAGGGGAGAATGTGCTTTAGAAGTTCCCTTTCCCAAAAGCTGCCAACAAGACTCCTGAGGTCCTTTCCAATCTTTATCTATGTTCAATGAATCCTAAGGAGTCTGGAAGGAAAAGAGACTACCAAATGAGCCGCTGGGTGATAACCACTGGAAGGGAAAGAGGCAAGGAAGTGTCTAGGAATGACTGCAGCCTGCTTCAGTGGGAATGATTTAAATGACAAGTTGGGAAATGAGTGGCCTATGTGCTTTTGTGGGATCCCCTCCTGTTGTGGACTAGGCTTGTGAGTGTGGTTGTGGTTGAATCTGGGCCCCTCCCCTGGGCTGCTAGGATCCGCCTCTCTATTCCCCAGATAAATTTCTAGTGTCCACCAAATTCCTCAGCTAGCTCTCTCTCTCTCTCTCTCTCTCTCTCTCTCTCTCTCTCTCTCTCACTCACTCACTCCACTACGGGTCATCGTGTACAGGGGGTGGGGAAGAGCCTTGGCCTCTTCACCATAAGAACACTCACAAGCCCACTTTAAACAGCACTAAGAAGGGGAAGGGGGTGGGACCCCCAATAGCACCCCAACCCCTTTCCAGCCTGCAATTTTTGCTCTGTACTTTGAAAAGGTCTCTCTGTCTCTGTCTGTCTCTTTCTCTCCCCTTTTCCTCCTCTTTTCTTCCTCCTTTCCCTCTCCCCCGTTTTTTCTCTGTCCCTTCTCCCCCAAACCATGTCCACTGGCTCCCTTAGTGATGTGGAAGATCTTCAGGAGGTGGAAATGTTGGAATGCGACAGCCTGAAAATGGATTCTAACAAGGAATTTGGGACTTCAAATGAAAGCAATGAAGAAAGCTCTAATTGTGAACATGGGTCTCCCCAAAAAGGCAGGGGTGGCTCTGGCAAGAGAAGAAAAGCACCCACCAAGAAGAACCCTCTGAATGGAGTCAGCCAGGAGGGGAAACAAGTTCAAAGAAATGCGGCCAATGCCAGGGAGCGGGCCAGGATGCGGGTCCTTAGCAAGGCTTTCTCCAGGCTCAAGACTACCTTGCCCTGGGTCCCTCCGGACACCAAG
This sequence comes from Myrmecobius fasciatus, assembly GCA_023553655.1. Classification (NCBI taxonomy): domain Eukaryota; kingdom Metazoa; phylum Chordata; class Mammalia; order Dasyuromorphia; family Myrmecobiidae; genus Myrmecobius; species Myrmecobius fasciatus. Next base: position 392,946 of record JAJPUD010001410.1, on the reverse strand, counting down.
CTCTCCAAACTGGACACTCTAAGATTGGCGTCCAGTTATATTGCTCACCTGAGGCAGATCCTGGCCAATGACAAGTACGAAAATGGTTACATCCATCCTGTCAATCTGGTAAGTTACTGCTCCAAGTCTCTCCAACAGCCTTCTGGCCAACCCAATCCCCTCTCCCTCTCCTCACCCCCATTCCCACCCCCATCCCCAGCTCACACATACACATGGGCACACCCGGTACATATAAGAATGTACGTGTGATCACTTACACACCACCAAGTGGAACAATCATCCAGACACTTCCTCAGTCGGGGACCTTCCCTGAAACACTGGCCTAATGTTCCATCTTCTCTCCTTTAGCCTTCATGCAACCTCACAGGGCCTCCTCACTCCCCTCCCAACCCACATAGCCTACTTGATTTATACCGTCGTTTAACGTGGCAGTCCAATTAGGGGTTTGCAAGTCTATTAATCTAGCAAAGGGGAGGGAGCTTCAGCTTTTGTGAGGGCCAGGAGCAGAGGGGTTAGCATTAGACACGGGGGAAGATTGGCAAGAAGCTTAGGGAGAGGTCAAACACCCAGGGGAGGTTTTTTCCCCAAAAAACTGGAGAGAATTCTCTCCTATCCATCTCTCTCTCTCTCTCTCTCTCTCTCTCTCTCTCTCTCTCTCTCTCT
>JAJPUD010001410.1:375280-390808 GCA_023553655.1 Myrmecobius fasciatus | reverse complement strand
AGAGAGAGAGAGAGAGAGAGAGAGAGAGAGAGAGAGAGAGAGAGAACAATGTTACTGTGGGATATTTTAACTTACACCTCGAACTTGTACCCATAAATAGCAGTGACCCTCCTTAACTCCCTTTTTTCAACCACCATCCCCACTCCTATTCTTCACCACCCCAAATATTCCGCTACCATCCTCCTTCCTGCAACCTCCATCTTTTCCCTAACTGCAGACTTGGCCCTTTATGGTGGCTGGAAAACCAGAGAGTGACTTGAAAGAAGTGGTCAACGCAACCCGCTTGTGTGGAACAACAGCATCCTGACCAAGGAGATGCAACCCTGGAAAAAAGACTTTCTACTGGAGAGATCTGGGGGCAAGAAAGCCCTCCACGCTCTCCTTATCCCTCCCCTTTTCTCTCCCCTGCCTTCCCCCAACTACCTAGCCCTTCTCCTAAGGAACACTTTATAGCGACGAGGAGATTCATTTCCAGACCAAAGAGGAGACCAAATGTACATTTAAATTTTCCCATCTATTTAACTTTATAAACATGTACAATGAATGAGTGACTCCCCAAGCCTTGCTGGTTCAAGTGCAATATATAAATATGAATATATAAATATATAATGAAGCCTATCATGTGTATCTTTTGTACAATATGTTGTGGAAATGTAGATGATAGAATAGCTGACTTTGATAGTCACATCTATAAAATAATTCACTTTAAAAGATATATTTTTCCTTCAGAATGGTTTTGCTACTTCTGTGAATAAATCTTTCTTTATATTGAAAAAGAAGAATTTCATATTGTTGTATTTATTTCTTTTATAAGATAAAGGGGGAGGAATGAAAGACTAAGGGCTTTATGAATTTGGGGAAAGAAGTATAATTTGAAGATGAAGTAGTTGGATTTTTTTTAGATCTTCTGACATCCAAACCAAACTTTTGACAGGTCACTTGAATGAAAATTGTTTAATACAAGTTGTTGAGATAGCTATCTTTTGCTATCAAGTTGTAGGCCATATTTTATTATCATTGTTTTCGTTGAGATTCTGTGATTTCAAATAATAATAATAACTACTGTCTATATAGTCTTTTTTAAGAGAGCAAAATACCCAAAAGGAAAACTTCTAAAGAGACCTTGCAGTAACAGTAAATAGGGAGAATGAGGCTAATTTGAGTGGAGTCAGATGGGTAATGATGCTCCAGATAAAATGCATCAGAGAACGGGGAGTGCAACTGGAGTGGAGCAGAGAGAGAAAAGATAACTTTTTCAAGGATTTGCAATGTTATCGATCACTGATCACTTTGGCATTCCTGTAAATTTGAGCTTGTATCAGTTTTCAAGGGTGGACAAGAAATTTTACCAACCTCTGTTTCTACTCCAGGAAAAGAATAGAAAGAAACTAAGAACTTGAAAACTCAAAGTTTTGATTTTTTTTTTCATTAAGAGCGCCTCTCTACTCCAGCACCCCTTTTCTTCAGTTCAGCTGCCAATATTTCTATGATTATTGAATTTGTATGCACACGGTGCGATTGAGGGAGTATAGGGAGTTCTCCACTTCCCCCAAGAACTTCCGGCTAACTTGGCTTTTAATTTAAACATCTTTTAATTAAACATCTTCTAATCTATTGATCAATTAGTCTGCGGGAGATTAGAGTGAGATAAACAGAGAAAGAAGCCCAAGGAGCATGAGACTGGGCTCCCTCTACTGCCCCATTGGAGACCAGAGGAGGCTGATGCACCAGATCCCACCGGGGCTGTTTAATTTTTCAGGGTTATGACCGCACTGTTTACAAGATGTCTTTGGTTATTTATACTGTTATTGCTAGCAGAGGGGCTTTAAATTTCCGCTTCACTTGCTCTTTTCGATGGGAGGAGGGGACAAAACGGGGGCGGATACCTGAGTTGAGAGATTTAACCCAACCCCATTCCTCTCCACCCTCCCTACCCCCAACTCTTTGCAGAAACAGAAGAGAAGCTCTGTAATATTTCTGACGGCCTGAGTTCAGGGGTCCCCAGATTGATCAATGTGAAATGAACAGAGAACGTATACTATGTAGGAAGAATTCTGCACCAGTACATATTGCCTCCAAGGCCGAATTGCGACTTAATCTGGGGAAGAAAAGTGGGAAAGAAGTAGGAGAGATCATTTTAGGACACTCCTCACCCCCAGATGTGTTTTGTTCTTTTTTTCTTACCGTCTTAAAAGTTTTGTTTTGTTTTGTTTTTCCCCCCAAGAAGATATCACTCTTTTCCTCCTTCTCTAGTGCGCATTTCACCTGCTCCAGATGCCTATTCTCACAGGTGCATCAGCTACAATTCTGAAACACATCTGCCTAACAAACGGGTGATAAATTAGTGCGCGATTTGTTTGTCCTTCTGGTGTCTTAATTCCCTGATCTCACTTGATTGTCGACCTAGAAAATGACCTTACAAACCACGTAACAACCTGTCTGTGACTGGATAGGCATTGTCAGTCAACTGGAACTGCCAGGCAGAAAGTAAGCCCAGAGCTGCAAACCTAGTCGACTTTTACAAGGGATGAGAAAAAAGCAGCCCCCTCCCTTTTTACTATGTCAGTAACAGAGGAGTATTCTACTGATAATACTAATCATTGGAGCACAGTGACCCCAAAACCCACGCATCCTGTCTCTAAAAACAAATTCGGGGAAGAGGGACGTAGATGTTCCCAGCGTTCAGATCTAAGGGCACTCTTCTGAAGGAAGGGAATTGCAAGATTTGGGATTTGAGTTTTTTGGTCAGTCACTGAAAAAAAAAAAGTAAGCTTTTGAAATCTACTGGAGAAAGCTACTTTATCCTAAATAGTTGATGCAAGCTTCACTAAATTTTTCTCTATCTTTGATCAAGTAATTTAAGTATCAGATAAACTCAAATCACCTTATATAGTTTTCTGACTTATGTCTACATTTCAAGACAATGCTTTCTACAGCATCCCTTGTCCCAGGTGTCACCAATGAATGGCTGAATTAAAACTGGAACCCAGCTTGTCTGACCCTAAGGCCAGAATCTTTATTCCAGTCTTGGGCTTCCTCTCAAATTCCGCAAAGTTTTCAGAAGAGACTGCGTTTTGTAGTAAATAAGATAAGGACTTCAAATAAATCAAACCTGAATTTGCATTCTGCTTCCATCTTTACCTACTCTACAATTCTGGGCAAATGGCTTAATTTTTAGGAGATTCAGTTCCTTTGACTGTGAAATGAGGATAATGATGTCATACACTTTACAAGGTTATAAAGAGAACCGGCTGACCATACATAAAGCACCTGAAGCACTATATTAGTGTTATCTATTATTTTTCTAGATGGAAAGAATAAAACAATTTTTAAAGCTTTTTTATTTTCAAAACATATGCATGGATAATTTTTCAACATTGAGATGGAAAGAAAATTAAGGAATTTTCGGACCAGTCCGTCATCACTAGAAATAGAGAAACTAAAAGACTCTCTCAGCAGCATTAAAGAAAATGGGCAAAGTGCCAGTTTTGAATTCTGTGAACTTCAACTATTTCTTTCAAGGATCCTACTAAGGCAGACAGTTTGAACAGGAGCCACCAATGGCCCTGCTGTATTAAATAAGCTTTCCATTATTCTCAATGATGTTCTAGCTACTTCTTCCCCACTATTTCCATTTTCTCCCTTACTCATCTCCTACTCTTCATTTTTTTTACCTTTTCTTGCTTTCTTTGTTTCCTTCAGTCTTCCTCCCAAAAAAATCACCATTCCTTTCTAATAACCTAAGACCAAACTTGCCAGTTCCAAGAGAAGTGCCAACTAGACACAAGAAAGAAATTAACAGGTCTTTTTAAAAAATGGAAAGGAGACAAAACAACTCCAACAATATCTGTAAAGAGAAGAAGGTGTTGCAAATAAATATGCTTAACAGATTTTTAAAAATTCTATCCCACATACTAACAAGTTAAGCTGAGCTATAGCTTGTGTTCAGTTTTGATAATTCTCTCCCACACTTTCAACCTGACTTATACTAGCAAATATCTATGTGATTATCAAAGGTTTCCCCATTTGTCAAACAGCTCGATCATTACCAAAATAAACAGAATGGAAAAATATAAGCACAGTTACCCCTTTCCCCTTGTAGTTAATGATCTGTGGGGAAATTTGGGCAGAAGATAGCTAAGATGTGTTTCTTGGGGAACAGAAAAGGAGAAAAAAGAGAGAAAACTTTTCAGATGTTTTCCAAAAGAAATAGCTATAATATCATTTTTAACATAAGGATAAATAATGGATTTGTGCTTTAAGATTTACAATACGCTTCCTTCTCTGCAACCTTGTAATGTAAGTAAACAGGTTTAATAATTCCACAAAACTTGTTGATGTCTGAGCCTACATAGCAACACAGATCTTCAATCTCTAAGAAACAAGTTCTTCTCACTACCCCATACAAACAGCTCATTGACAGTCCAGAACTAAGCAAGTTGAACTTTTCTTTAATCAACCCAGAAATCTACTAATTGGAAGGATCTTGAATCTCATTCAGTACCAAATGCAAACCATTCATGCCTTCCAATCTTGGAGAATCATGTCTTTCTTTAAATACTGCTTAAGAGAGCCTTCTCTGAGGGTTGGAGGACTTTCTCTTGTTCTTTAATATCTCTAATGCCCTTCATCTATTCTTTCATTCTAGTTATATAGCCCATCTCACTCCTTTTATAGGCACACAACTCTTGACTGGTGTCTTTTATAAATTTAGCTCACATTGTACTTAAATTACATGATTTTCTAATTCTATAATTAAAGAGGGGAGTAAAAAAGAGGAATAGGGAAGATCATTCTTAATACTACATGGCCATCTTAAAAATGAAGTCAAATTCACTTGTTTGGAGGCAATATTTCAATACCTTATTGATATTAAGTATCTGTGGGACAAGATTATGTATGTATATTATGCATTCCTGTTATAGGTGTCTTTTGTAAATTTAACTCATATTGTACTTCAATTACACAATTTTCTAATTATATAACTAAAGGGGAGAGTAAAAAAAAGAGGAATAGAGAAGATCATTCTTAGTATTACATGACCAGCTTAAAAAATAAAGTCAAATTCACTTGTTTGGAGGCAATGTCTCAACACCTTATTGATATTAAGTATACCTGGGACAAGATTATGTGTGTATATTAAGCATTCCTGGTATAGATATAGACTAGGAGACATATAAAGCAGCACATAGAGAAACAGAGAAGCATATATGAGAGGGTCGGGAGAGTATATCACCAGCCCTACTTGCTAGTAACCCTCCTGTGGGTCAGGAGACATCATAACTCCTTTCACTGAGTCAAATAAGTTTGTTCTGTAAATTGGATTTGGTCTCGAAGGTCCGTCCACACTTGCTATGTCTGATCCCTTTTGCACACCAAACAAATTAAAGCTTTGAAGTCAACCACATTTAGTGCTAGTTTACTTGCATTTGTTTGCTGTTAATGCTGGGTAATATGACTCCCGTTCTTGGGAGGTCCGATCTGAGGTCATCTATTCAAGGAAAACTTTTCAGAGTTCAAGCCGCAGTCGCCGTGAGGTGAGGGATGCTGAAGCCACGATGAGAACCCAAAAGAGTCACTGCTCTTAAGAATGTAGGATGGACCCTCTGCTCTTTTGTAACTGAGTTTTACTGTACTCAGGAGTTTGCCAGTGGTAGGAGACAGAAAAAGGAGTCAGCTACAGTAGAGTCCCCAAAATGAAATATTCTATTAGTCTAGCTGAACTGACTCTTAAAAATCTCTGTCCCATTCCTTTGAATCACCCACAATATTAGAGAGCCTGAGAACTCTGTTGATCTGATTAGAACTTGAGGGTGAAGGTTCTCCAATTAGTGACCACTCAAAATCCTGGGGGAAGGATAAGAAGAGATAAAGTCAGATAAAGCCAAGGTCTCTAAAATTCATTCTCCATTTTTAAATAATCCTCTTCAAATACTTCCTTTGCTCTCTACCCCTAATTTGTTCTCTTTTATCAATTGGAAATATGGCTAGGTAAAAATGCAACTCAATCCTTTCTTTTAAGCCTTTCTCTCAGGGCTCATTTTCATGAAGCCAGCAAGTCTTGTCATCCTGTGAGGACAGATTCAGCAGTTATGTAACTCCTCCTTTTTTAATTGGTAGGAGTTCCCTAGTCTATGAGAGGCCAGTGTCAAAATTGAAGGAAGCTTGGGAAACAGAAGAAATCTTTTTTGGTCAAGAGAGGAGAAATCATTAAGTTTGATTCTATAAAGGATGGATAAAATAAAGGCAATTAACATTGGGATTGCTGTTAGGACTATCTTAAGCTTCAGTTTGCAACTTCCAAGTGGAAGAGAAGAACACCTACAATTATGTGTGAAACTGAAGGCAATAAATTGAGGGGGATGAGTTTTTAAACTTTTGCCCCAACCTACCTACCTACCTGAATTTTTTTTCCCTTCCAACTTGCAAACTATATCTTTTCTCTTTTTACTTGGGAAGAAGGCCCATTATCAGATGTCCTAAATTAATGATTTCTTTATCCTTGAATTATTAACTTATAAGGAACTACTATGAATCACTAATGAGAATTTTATTGTAAAAATGAAATGTTTTAAGTAAATTGATTTTAACATTTAAAATTCATTCCTCTGATAAACAAATAAATTGTAACACTTAACACATAGATTTAACCCTCTCTTGGCATCCCTCAGTTTATTTAATAATTTGTTGATTCCAAGCCTTTAAAATTATACCCCCAGACACCTAAAGGAATTGATGTCTCTCAACATGTTGCCTTATTCATTGATAAAATCAGAGCGTAGCCAATGAGAGCAATAACACAATTCTTGTAAAGATCTGGTCCTTTTCTGGAATAAACATGTTTGTAATTATTAAAGAGATACCTAAAGGCAAGGGGCCATAATGAATAGAACTCTAGGTTTAAGTCCAAAAGACACCAGCTGTGTAATGTTGGGTAAGGCGGTCCATCATTGCCATTCTATGTTACATATAAATATTCATAGGTAATAGGAGCTTGTTATTTGAGGATCCATGGAATTATTCCCTAATGAAAATGAAATTCCCTTAGTAGTCTTAAGTATAAATTCTAATGATCGAACCAATATCACGCACATAGAAGCCTAACAGTCTGCCTCTATCACTGATGATTTAAGGAAATAAAAAAAAAGATGACAGATTTTGAATTAGATGCACTGGGTTTAAATTCTGATTCAGTCACTTGCTACTTGTGGGTCCTTGGGCCGTTTACTTTCCTTATCTGAGTGTAATTCTCATCTGTAAAATTGAAAGAATTTAACTAGATGGCTTCTGAGGTCTCTTCCAGCTCTAAAACTTATGTTCTCATTCTGATCAATATTTGACAGCTTTCACCTCTGATACTATATCTGTCATCTTATTTCCTGTCTCTGCTGGAGAGTTTCAACTGGACTGATTTGCATCCTTTTGTACTTTGCCTATCTTCCTTTTACCCTCATCCCTTGCCCTTTAAGAGTCAACCATTGAAATTCATGAACTTGGAGGATTTTCTCTGCTACTCACAGAATACAATGTTACATTCATTTGAATTATTTCTTTTTAAAATTTCTATTTAGTTTATAATGTATGAACTAAAACAAAGATTTCCATAATGGCATAATCTTTTTTTAAAAGAAATTATACTTGAAGTTGCAAATCTATAATGTACAACTTGCTATTCCTTTTAAATATATAATAAAGTTATTGTGTAAATCAAAGGATATGTTTGATCTACTACTGAAAACAGTAGTTTTCAAAGAAGTACTTATTTTTTTATTAAACATGTCATAATTTTATTTTGAGAGCAGTCCTAGTCCAATGCTCAAGCTTGAACCTTGAATTTTGAAAGCTATGCTAACAAAATGCAATAATATATTTATTTAAGAAACTATTATGTGTGGAATACTTTATCAGACACTAAAAGCCTTACAAAGTTTAGCTCAGACATAGCCTTGCCATCAAGAAGCTTTCAGTATAATGGGAAAGGGGGAAGATAAGCCATCACAACAATCACAAACCCACAATCACTGATAAGCAGATAAGTACTAATATCTCATGATTACCAATGATCCCTAGGCTGGATCATGCTCCCAGTCAAGCCATCATCCCAGAAAGCAACTCCTAAGGAGACATGACCTAGAACCTGTAACTGCAGTTGCTAAAATCTCCAATCTTCTTAGCAACCACAGCTACTGAAGACCAAAAATAGAAAGTTTTCACCAACAAAGTCTTTGTTACTATCAAATGGCTCAACAGCAGAAACCAGTATGGTTTTATCAGGGGAAATACCATTAAAAAAATGGATTGTCATCTGCTATCTTAAGGATCATGGAACCACATGTTTTCTCTCTCTCTCATTAGAATTTTAATATTCTAAGAGCAGAGACTCTTGGCTATTCTATTCCCAGCACTTAATACAAAGTTCTGCACATAGTAAACCAGTAATAAATGCTTTTCCATAAATTTGTCCCCTCATTGTACACAATATTATATGAAACTTCAGTAATATTCACAGTATTATAAAACTTTACTATTTTAAGAACCAAAGGATCTAGGTGGTAACCGTACCTCTTATGTGTACTACCTGAATAATTTCCTTCATTGTAAGATGAAGAGTTGTATTGGATGATCTCAAGGTTATCTAAGATTTTATGATTTTATACTTTTTAAGTTCAAAGGAGAAAGGTCATAACCAACTAAAGCACAGATTCTTAACCTTTTTGATTCATAGGCTACTTTGACAGTCTGTAAAGCCTATGGAAATTATTTCAGAAGTTTTTTAAATGCATATAATAAAATATATAGCATTACAAATAAAACCAATTGTATCAAGATACAATTATCAAAATATGCTTTTAAAAAATCATAAACCCCCCCAAGTTAAGAATCCCTGTCTTCATCCTATATTTGTGAAGTTTATATTTGAATGATAGTGAGGAAGCATTTAAAAACACACAGAAAAGAGCAGAGGGAAATTCAAAGGAAGACACAAACACAGAGGGCAGCTTCCCCCTTTTACACTCCCCCAGTACACATCCATCTCCACACACAGTGAGGCAGGTAGAGTATAGTGAATAAAGTGCTGGGCCTGGAGGCAGGAAAATGTGAGTTCAAATTCAGTCTCTAACACTTATTAGCTTGTGACTTTATGCAAATCCCTTAAAATTTGTAAAATAAAGGATTATTGTGAGGATAAAACAAGATAATACTTATAAAGCATCTTTCACACCTCAAGGTAGTTATTAATATCATCATCCTTCCTCTGCTGTCATCCTCTCCTTTGGGATTCATTCCAATCCATTCATGTATAGCTCACCTTTTCAGATACTGATTTAGCAAAAGATTTAGCAAAAATGTACAGTCTGTAAATTGAGAAGAATCAGAAGAAAGAAATGTCATAGAAAACAAAGGGAGAAAAAGTTATCTGTGGTCATAATTGTATTTTGCCTATATAGTTATATATTATATATGTTTACACATATATGCAGATATGTTATATATAATATATTTGTATGTATGTAATTCAGAGAGAGGAAGGAGAGAGAGAGAGAATTATTTATCTAATTCTGAGATCTTATTGGAGAAAGAATAACTTGGTGGTGAAGAGACCCTGGGAGCTTACCTGAATTCACAAATATCCATTCTGGAATCTGGAATTATTTGAAATATAATGAAAAATAAAACATAACTATGAGATAACTTACAAGTTGCCCAAGCATCCAAATCTCAAACTCTGATTCTCTTATTACTATCCCCCTCCTCCAATATTTCAGGTGAGTTTACACTTGGGATCTGAAATGATTCATAGTTCCTTTGACTCAGGCAATTTGTTTCCTCAGGTGCTTAGATGCTGAAACTTGATATGGAACTTTAACCCACCCCTGCATCTTTTCCTTGATCATTCCTCCTTCATCAAATCCCCTTTTTCTCTCCTTTTCATTTTTTTTCCTTTCCCACTGATGACAAATATGTTCAGGCCTCCCATAACAAGAAACCAGAACTTTTCCGTTGATCCTGCCATCCCTTTAAACTATGCTACATCCTTAATGTTTCTGGACTAAATTGTTTCTAAGGTTTTTTCTCCTCTAAATCCTGTGATTCAATTCTTTCCTTCCTAGCTAAACCTGCATAGTCTACAATCATTTGCTCCCACTGCCTCACCATTTTATCCTCAACCTCTTGCAGTCTGCTTTCAAATCCCACTACTCTACAGATACTTAGCTTTTCAAGGATGCCATCTGAGTCATCATCCTTTTTTAGCCTCCAGTAATTTTTGGCACAATTGATCAGTTCTCCATACTTCTCTCCCCTTGTCTTCTATCATATTGTTTGTTTGTTTTTTCTGATACTTCTCAACTATCACATTGTTTCTTCCTAGTTCCCTTTGCTATTTCGTTCTGCTCCTCTTGGCCCCTTAAGTTTGAATTTCTCTGAAGACTCTGTTCTTGGTCTTCTCTTTTTACATTCTCTATGTTGGTGATCTCAACTAGTAGCCATTAATTTATGAATCTGATAAAGATAGAAATACTCAGGGAATGAACCTAATTATCATTTATTGATATCAAAGATGACAAGGACTAGACCAGTCTTCCCAGAAAGTAACTCAAGCCCTCCTGCACTCCAGGAACTTGTCCTTTAAATCATTTTTGCTCATTTTCAGTCTTTATTTATTGGATCTTTCCTCAATGTCTACAGACATGCTTAGGTTTCTCCTGTTCTCAAAATCTTCATTTAATTCTGCCATCTTTTCAAAAGTCAAAGTTCTTGAGTCAGCTACACTTTTGCTCTTTTTTCTACTTCCTGCTTATTAATTCCTTTGAAGCTGACTTTCAGTCCTTGTGCTCTTCTGAAATTACTCTTTCCAGAATTATGTTTTAAAAATTAAGTCCAATGGTTTTTTTCCCTAGTTTTCATGCCCCTTACTTCTCTACAACTTTTGCATTGTTAACCATTTTCTACTAATGAAAGATATACTTCCTCCCCTTGGCATTTCTCATTCTGCCCCTGGCTTTTTTACTTATCTGTTTGATTATTCCTTCTCAGTACCATTTCTCAATATTTCCTTCCTTTAAAGAACAGTTATTCCCCAAAGCTCTGACCTAAGTCCTGCTTTCTTCTTTCTTTATATTCTAAGTGATCTCAACAGCTCCTAGGAGTTCATTGATAATCTTTATTCAGATGATGCACAAATATCAAATTCCAGGCCTATATCATCATTTCACTGATAGAAATCTTTGCTTGGATAATCCACAGATATCTCATATTCAATGTGTCTACCCATAAAATAGAAGTAAGCAACAGAATGGATTAGAAACCAGAATCCAAACACTCTTGAAACAGAGAGTGATACATGGAGAGAAAATAATGTGTTGGGACAGAATCTGGTATTCTTTAGCAGAAGTAAAACAAAACAAAACAAAAAATGAAATTTTTTGAAAACTTTTTGAGATAAAGCAGGTTAATGAGTTGAGTTTGCAAAAAAATTTAAAAAAGAAAATATTAAAAATCCATAATTAAATATCAAAATGGAAATTCCCAAAATCAAAGAATAGAATAATAAAATTACTCTAAAAAGCCCATTGAACAAATAAATAAAACTAGGAGCTAGTTTATGGGGAGGGGGGAACAATAAAATAGATAGATCATTGGTTAATTAGATTTTTAAAAAATGAAGAAAATCACATTACCAGTATTAAGTGAAATGTATCACGTGAAGATGAAATCAAAATAGGAGTTATTTTATTCAAATATATGTCACTATAACTTACAATCTAAATGAAATGGATGAATACTTACAAAAAATATAAATTGCCCAAATTAATAAAAGAGGAAATAGCATGTTTAAGTAACCCTACCTTAGAAAATAAATTGAACATGCCATAAATAAGCTCCTTAAGAAAAAATCCTCAGGACTAGATGTGTTTATAATTGAATTCTACCAAACCTTTGAGGAACAATTAATTCCAATATCAGATAAGCTATTTGAAAAAAAAGTCCAAAAAAAGAGTCCTACCAAAATTCACTTATGAAAAAATTATGACTTTGATAACTAAATTAGAGAAAGCAAAAGCAAAGAAAGACTACAGGGCAATTTTCCTAATAAGAGTTGATGAAAAAAATTTTTTTAATAAAATACTAACTAAGAGATAATAGCAATATATTACAAATGTCATACACTAAGACCAGGTGGAATTTGGACCAGGAATACAGGACTGGTCCAATATTATGACAACTATAAGCATATGATTATATCATTAGATGCGGAAAACGTTTTTGACAAAATATTCCTATCAAAAGCAGTATAAAGCATTGGAATGTATGGAGTCCTTCCTAAAATTATAAGTAGTATGTGTCTAAAGTTAAAAGCAACATTATCTAAAATGGGGATAAATTTGAAGTCTTTCCAGTAAGATCAAAGGTAAAGAAAATATCTGCATTATCCCACTATTATTTAGTATTGTTTTGGAAATGCTAGATAAAGAAAATTGAAGAAGAAATTGAAGGAATAAATGGGCAATGAGGAAACACAATTCACTCTTTGCAGATGATGACATTATACTTAGGGAATTCTAGAGAATCTATTAAAAATTAGTTGAAACAATAACAACTTTAGCAAAGTTTCAGGACAAAAAAATAAATCCGCATAAATCATCAGCATTTCTATATATTAACAAAATCTATCAAGAATAGATAGAAATAAAAATTTCATCTAAAATAATTGCAGACATTATAAAATACTTGGGAATTTACTTACCAAGAAAAACCTGAGGGTAATATGAACACAATTGTACACAAATAAAGACAGATTTAAACAATTTGAAAATGATTAATTGCTCATGGATAGGCCAAGCCAATCAAATAAAAATGATAATTTTACCTAAATTAACTTAATTATTTAGTAAATATATACTAATATATTTAGTATACTATATAGTAATACTATAGTATTAGTACATTAGTATATTTACTATATAATTATTTCATAAACTAGGAAAAAATAATAACAAAATGTATCTGAAATACCAATAAGTCAAGAATATCAAGAAAATCAAGGAAAACAATGAAAGTAGCCTAACTATACCAGACCTAGATTGTATTATAAAGTGGTAGTATCCAAACAACCTGGGACTGGCTAAGAAATAGAATGGTAGATCAGTAGAATAGATTACAAGTACATGAAACCTGTTATTAATAGGTACACAATGCACAGTAGTAAATAGTCATCTTAATCTAATATTTGACAAACCCAAATATCCAAGCTTTTGGGGCAAGAACTCACTATTTGAAAAAAAATCTGGTAAAATTATAGAGAAGTTTGGCAGAAACTAGGTATAGACCAATATCTTATATCATTTGCCAAGATAAAGTCAAAATGGGTACATAATCTAGACACAAAGGGGGATATCATAAGCAAATTAGGGAAGCAGGGAAAATTTTATCTTTCAAATCTATGGATAAAGGAAGTATTTACAACCAAACAAGAGCAGAGGAATTGGGATTACATGAAATTAAAAAGGTTTTGCACACACAAAACCAATGTAGCTAAAATTAAAAAGCAGGAAATTTTGGATATTAAATAGGTAGGGAGTGTGTGGGGGTGGGTAATTTTATAACAAGTTTCTTTCATAAAAATTTCAAATATATGGGGAACTGAGCCAAACATATTAAATATAAAATCCAGTCCACAATTTAAAAATGATCAAAGGACATGAACAATTTTCAAAAGAAGAAATCAAAGCTATCAATTCACATGAAAAAAGTCCTAAATCACTTTGATTAGAGAATTCTAATTAAAAGCAACTGTGAAGTACCACCTCCCATCTAGAAAATTGGCTTACATGACAGAAAAGGAAAATGATAAATGCTGGATGAGATATAGAAAAATATGTAGACTAATGCTCTGTTGGTGAAGTCATGAACTAATCCAGTTACTCTGGAGAACAACTTGAAACTATGTCCGAAGAGCTATAAAACTGTACATACACTTTGACCCAGCTAATACCATTACTAGATCTGTACCCCATATAGATCAAAGAAAAAGAGAAAGGACACATATGTACAAAAATCTTTGCAATATCGTTTTTTATGCTTGCAAAAAATTAGAAAATTAGCAGATGCTCATCAATTAAGAAATGGCTGAACAAGTTATGGTATATGAATGTGGTGGAATATTATTATGCTATAAAAAATGACAAGCAAACAGATTTCAAAAAAAAATCTAGAAGGACTTATATGAACTGAAGCAAAGTAAAGTGAGCAGAATCACGAGAACATTGTACTTAGTGATCAAATTAGTAACTTATTAGTAACAGCAACTCTGAGCAATAAAATTATCTAAAACAATCAATCCAATAGACTCTTGATTAAAATTGCTAATAAGTGAGAGACAGAAACAGAGACAGAGACAAAGACAGAGAGACAGAGAGATAGAAGAGAGGAAGAGACAAAGACAGAGACAGACAGATACAGAGGCAGAGAGACAGAGACAGAGACAGAGACAGAGATATCTTACTCTGAGCTCAGAGCAAAACCTTTTTCTCTTGTTTCTTGCTTTTGTTTTTGGCAGCATAGCAATTATGGAAATGTTTTATATGGCTTTACATGTATAATTGACATCATATTGTTGTATTCTCAATGAGTAGGAAAGAGGTAGGAGGAATGGAGAAAATTAGAAACTCCAATTTTTAAAAATAGATGTTAAAAATAGATAAAGAAAAATAAAATAATTGTGGGGGGGATCTTGATACTACTTTGATCATTTCCTTTAAATGTCACTTATTGAGGCTCTCGTTGCTATTAGTTTTATCAACTTGAACACATTTTCCCCTAAAGGATCTAAGGAATTTTCTGAAAACTTCCCTATTGCTTTATAAGCTTTTGATAAATTCCTACTTTCTTCTTAACATATACAACTATGTGAAGAAGTAGAATGGAAACAAAAAAATTGTAACAACATCAATTTAGAGCTGGAAGGTACTTTAGACATTTCCTTTTTCCTTTCATTCTTCCTTCCTTCTGCATGCAAACAACTTTG
The DNA here is from genome assembly GCA_023553655.1 of Myrmecobius fasciatus. Lineage (NCBI taxonomy): Eukaryota > Metazoa > Chordata > Mammalia > Dasyuromorphia > Myrmecobiidae > Myrmecobius > Myrmecobius fasciatus. The sequence goes on along the minus strand of JAJPUD010001410.1, from coordinate 375,780 downwards.
GGGGAAAGAAACAGAAGGTAAAGAAATAAAAGACCAAAATATTAGAATGGATAGTTTGATGAGTATTTTTGGAAACTATTTTGAAGTTCTTTCTTCCAATTGGTGCAGTTTGTAGCACTAAAGACTGTATTAATAACAACAATAATCACTATTTAAGTGGTAATGATAATGACAAATAGCTAAATTTATTGTGGTTTAAAACAGTCTGAAAAAGAAGGTGATGGATAAACTTGAGGTCTGAGATACAGAAATAAATTATCAAGGCACAATAGATAGAAAATTAACCTTGTAGTCAGAAATACCTGAGTTCAAATGCTACCTCATACAAAATGACTATATAAACAATTTTTCAATGCCCTGGGCAGTCCTATAAGGCTAGAAGTTTCATTCATGGAGAGAATTTGGATTCATGGAACTTATGCCATCATAAAATTCCATCTCTGGAATATATCCCTATCTATCTATCTATCTATCTATCTATCTATCTATCTATCTATCTA
>JAJPUD010001410.1:339702-375270 GCA_023553655.1 Myrmecobius fasciatus | reverse complement strand
CTATCTATCTATCTATCTATCTATCTATCTATCTATCTATCTATCTATCTATATCTGCAGAGAGATAGGTGATATAGGTAAATATATAGATACAGTCATAGGATCATAGATTTAAATCTGGAAGAGAACTTTAAGATTGCCAAAATCAATTCCTTCATCATATATATTTTGCAAAATTTACATTTTACAGAGGAAAATGGAGCCCAGAGAACTTAATTTGTTCAGGATCAGACAGCAAGACATCATTTATATGTAAGTGATATAGATGTAAAAAGTGATATAAAACTCAGGCTGGAGTCAGGAAGTTCAAATCTGCCTCAGATATTAATATCTTGGTGACTTGTTTGCCTTAATCTACCAGAGAAGGAAATGATCAACCACTCCAGTATTTTCCCCAAGAAAACCCATGGATAGTATTGGTGTGCTATGTATCACAGAGTCACGAAAAGTTATACAACACTGAGTAGCAACAACAGTGATAAATGAATATTTGGACCATATTCAGAAGGACCAAAAAAATCTGATTTTTAATATGGTCATCTGGCAATTAGTCACATTACAAGGGGAAAAGGAATGCTGACATTTTAATATGATGGTACAGTGAGCTATGGAAGTGACTTTGATAATCTGCAGAAGTAGAAAATTAACCTCCACAATTATAATTTTCTTTTCTTATGCCAGTTAATAACTACTTTTACAATTGCTACTAAGTCATTTTTCAGAGCTGTCATATCCCTTGTGCTGTTTCTTTGTTTGGACAATTCTAATTTCTATTCATGTATTGAGCCACATGGTGGCAGTCCCAAGGCTCTATCCTTTCTTTTTCTGTAGAAATTCAGCAGGAATGTGCAGAGTGACAGAGAATGCATGTTCATTTAAAATAAGCGCAAGGTACCAACTGGCTCCTAAAAATATGACAAAAGGTTGAGGGGGAGAGAAAAGGATATTTTTAAAAAATAAGCTCTAAAGAAAATTGCCCTCACTAATTGCTTCTGAAGTGGGACCAAATTCTGAACTGTAATTTTTAGCTGAAATACAGCTTTTTGTTTGTATCACAGTTAATATTCACCAGAACACTTAGAAATTTGATCACAAAATTGCATAACTATGGTTACTAAAGCTCTTGACGCACAAGTGGTCTACTTTCAGGAATAGAATCACATCAGTGGTACACATTGTGTATGCATGTGATTCAGTACCCCTCTCTGTAATCATCATTAACTAAGGCATAAATGTGACTAATATGTGTCCTATAGAGTCCAGCATAATGTACTGTTGCAACACAAATATTAGAGCTATTTAAGTATTGCAAATTGCATGTGAATAAGCTACAAAAGCTTTAGTACCATTGAAAAACAGTATATGCTCAAGCTGCATGTTGCTTGTCCTTAAAAGCTTGCTTCTCTGCAACTGTCATTTTCTATGCAGATGACTTTTAAATATCCCTCCTGAGGAGATGGGAACATACATATTTAGGGGAAGGATTTGGAAGCTTGTCTTTGGTAAAACTTTTAAAACAAATGTTTTCCCTCTCTGATATTCAAATACAATAGGGATTGCTTCTAAAGGTTAATAGAAAATTGCTGTAGTGGTTCCCACTGGGTTCAAAAAGAACAATTCTGATTACATAAAATATATGAATAGAAACTACAGGAGGATTATAATGGAAATAAATTTCAAGCTTTTAGTCTGTGGGAACTAACTGTTTGACCAGTAGGAAGTAAGTCACCAACAATTGGATGCAATCTATTTTGCTATTTTAATAGATGAAGTATGGCTATAGGGGGGATGTACTAGATTAGTCAAGGTCCATTCTAGTACTACAATTTTGTAATAGCATACAATATACAATAATTATTCTTATCATTAAGAATTCTTATTATAAATAGCAAACTGCAATACTGTTTAGACTACAAATTAGTTATGCTTCATTAATTTAGTATCAGTGACCTGTCTCATCAATGTGAGATCTTACTCCAGTAATACAAATAACAGCCCAATAGGGAGAGAAGGAAAGAAATAAATATCTATTAGGCACTGATTGTGCCAGGAACTGTGTCAAGCAGTTTACAAATATTATCTCATTTGATCCTCACAACACTGGGAGGTAGGTGTTATTATTATCCCCACTTTATAGATTAGGAAACTGAGGGAGACAGAGGTTAAATGATTTGCCCAGGCTAAGATGTCTATTAAGTATCTGAGGCCAGACTTAAATTCAAGTCTTTCTGTCTCTATGACTTACTCTTTGTCTATTGGGCAACCTATGTGTCTCCACCAGTCCTTTCTAATTCTTTGCCACTCTTTTCTACATCCTCCCAAAAATTCTCTGAAAATGGTCTATTCATCATTCTTATAGCCTTTCTCTAGACTTCTGGACATCACATAGGTACCAACATAACATGTAGGCTATCAATTAATTATGTTTCAGTCCTGCTACATGATTAGCACACCTTGTTTTCCAATCATAAATCTCTCTAATGACATCTTTTATACTACTTCCAGTATATAATTATTCATTCATATTCTGCAGCATGCTCATAACCACTACACGTCTTCATGAAGTCCTTTGAATTATCCACAATTATAATTATTTTGAGACTGTAATTTGTTTCATAACTCACAGCTATAGAGTATCACCAGAATAATAATGTTATTAAAAAGATGGGCCTTTGCTTCAGAGAAGAAGCTTGAGTCACAAAAAGCACTGTGATGTAACCTGATCTTCTGCTATTCAATTCTGAATCCACTTCATTTCCCATCCAAAGTTTCTTTCCAGGATACATGTTTGAATAGATTGACTTTATGGGTTATTCATCAAATTGCATAATAAAGTCTTCATGATAGACTTTATCCCATGTGAATAGTTAGATCAAGCTCTTTTGAATGACATCAAGAAGCATTTATTAAGGATCTACTAAGTAACAAGCACTGTACTAATTGTTAAAGATGCAAAGAAAGGTAAAAAATAGTCCCTGTTTTTAAGGAGCTCACAATCTAATGAAGAAACAACATGTAAACAATTATTTACAAACATGGTTTAGAGCATAAATTGAAGATAATCTCAGAGGGAAAACAGTATTAAGGTAGATAAGTAAAGAATTCTTGAAGAATGTGGAATTTTAGCTGATATTTAAAGAAACCAGGAAAGCTAGAATGGAAAAATGAGGAGGATGAGAAGTCTGAGCTTTAGGATCAGCTATTGAAAATGTATGGAGTGCCCAAAGGGCTAACAAACTGTGCATACCCTTTGATCCAGCAGTGTCTCTATTGGGTCTGTAATCCAAAGAGATCATTTAAAAGGGAAAAGGCCCCATATGTGCAAAAAATGTTTGTAGCAGCCCTTTTTTGTAGTAACAAGGAAATGGAAAATGAGTGGATACCCAATAGTTGAGAAATGGCTGAATGTTACAGGATATTATTGTTCTATAAGAAATGATCAGCAGGATGATTTCAGAAAGACCTAGAAAGACTTACATGAACTGATGTGAAATGAAGTGAGTAGAACCAAGAAAACACTGTACACAGGAACAAGATTATGTGATGATCAACTCTGATGGACGTGACTCTTTTCAACAATGAAGTGATTTGGGCCAGTTCCAATAGACTTGTGATGGAGAAAGCCATCTGCACCCAGATAGAGGACTCTGGGGACTGAGTGTGAATCACAAGATAGTATTTTGACTTTTTTGTGTTGTTTGCTTTTTTTCTTTCTCATTTTTTTTCCTTTTTGATGTGATTTTTCTTCTGTAGCAGGATAATTGTGGAAATCTATATAGAAGAATTGCACATGTTTAACATATATTGGATTACTTGCTGTCTAGGGAACGGGTGGGGGAATGAAGGAAGGAAAATTTAGAACACAAGATTTTGCAAGGATGTTGAAAACTATCTTTGCATTTTTTTTAAAAAATAAAAAGCTATTATGATAAAAAAAATTAAGAAAGACAATATACGGAATTAAGAAATGGAAGAGCAAGGAGGCCAGTATCACTAAATTATTGAGAAAATGAAGGGGAAGAGGGTATTAGAAAGAGAAGAAATAATTTTAAAATCAAACAATTTGGATATGGGTTGTGGGAGGGAGTGGTGAGGCAATGAGGATTTATGGATAACTGGAAGAATAGTAATGCTCCCAACAATAATAGGGAAATAAATAAGAGGGCTTGGAGGGAAAGACAGAGTTTGGTATTAGACATGCTAAGTTTAACATATCTGTGGGGATGCCGCTAGGTCACGAGAGAGTTTAGGACTGAACAAGTAAATCTAAGAATCTTCTTCATAGAGATGGTAATTGAATCCATATCAACTAGTGAGAAAACCAGGCAAAATAGTATATAAGGAGAAGAGAAGAAAGCCCAGGGCAGAACCCTAGGAAATAGCTATGATTTCCCAGCATGACCTAGATGAATATTAAGCAAAGGCTGAGGCAGGTCAAATATGTAAGAGATGAATCAGGAGAACAATATCACAAAACTCCAGAAAAACTTTGGAGTAATTGGTTGGTAACTGGAATAACATGGATCTCAGGAGACTATGAAATCTTGCTGAAATCAGAAGTCTCTAAAGGATTTAATCTGTGCTAGACATTTATGACAATCACAATGATATTCTTAGTGCACACACATCTCTCAGATTTATTATGCCTTGCTTGATATCTATAATCAGAATATTGTCAAATAGTTATAACTGTTGGTATACTTTCCAAGGATATGATATGATTTTATTTTTATTAAGGATATGATTTTAATAAAGCATCTCTAGGGTGATATTTTATACTACCAAATTAAATATTTTGTTATAATCAACAAATAATAAGTATAGTGGAGTTTTTCTATTCTTTGCAACTTTTCCATCAATTGTATGATGATAGACATGCTCTATTGTGAGATATCATTTGCAAAAAAAAAAAATTGTTCCCTTTTTATACTTTTGTTGCTAGCTCAGAATTTGGAGTCTGCTTCTATCATGTTATAGTTATTCTCATAAAGATTTTATATAAATAAGAAAAGAAATAATAAAGTTCATGATTTGCTTGAGTCTTTTTTTCTTCTATCTTTCACATATCTTGAAAATAAACCCCTCAATATCTAAAAAAAAAAATCTGTGTTGCTTCCCAATCTTCATTTAACTTGATCAAAAGTCTGGTCCAACTTCTCTTCTATCATTGTTATTTTGTTTTAAGTGACATACCTATTTTCTCATTAATCACAATGAAGATTGTGGTTTTAGAATCCAAGTGTAGTGTCTTGCTGATGTTGAAATTAGTTTGTTATAGAACTGGGACAAATATTTTTCACTTTTCACATATTTATTTTCTTCAAGATTTGTTTATTAAGTTTTTTCAGAAAAAATCTAACTTCACTGGGACTAAGCTTTCTATAAAGGTTTTTACCTCTAGTGAGTTTCACTGTTCATTTTTTTTGTAGAAGTGATGCTACTTATAATATTCCAACACCCTCTTTCATGAAGTTTTAAAGATTGTATTACTCGAGTATGATATTTCACTCTTGATAGCATCAAATATTTATTGGGTAAGGTGATTTCTAAATTATTTGGTCTCCTTATTGTGATGATTGATTTACATTGATTAAACTTCATTCCTAATTGGTCAGAGGCAATATCTGTTCATTTATCCATCACTCATGATTCAGCTGAAAGTAATGTCTCCAAATTTATCAGTCATTTCTCAATTGCCAATTCTAATAGTTTTTTCTCAGTCTCCTTGTATCTCTTTGAAGCATTTGACATAATGAACTATTTTCCTGAATACTCTTTTGCTACATTAACATCCTGCCACACTTCCTAGCTATAAGTGGACCCCAACATTTTAATCAGAACCCTTCTTTTCTTTTCCCTCTACATTCTCTGACTTAATGCTCTCAATATCTTTTATGGATTTAATTACCAGCTCTATGCAGATGACTCATATATGTGGGGGTGTGTAAGTGTGTGTATCTTGAGCCCTAGATTTTCTCCAAATCTCTAGTACCATATCATGATGTGTCTATTAGACATCTTAAACTGGATGTCCTTTGAGCATCTCAAACTCAATATATACAAAACAGAAGTCTTTATTTTTATCTCTTGCCTTGCTTCACCCTTCTGAATTTCCTATTTATAATATTGGTACCACCATTGCTCTAGAATAGGCTCACAAATTTTGCACCATTTTAAACTCTTTATTCCCGATCATTCTAATCTATCAATTGTCAGATATTTTTGTTTCTTTCTCTACAACTATTGCAAACATCCTTTTCTCATCTCTTTAGGTCCTCATCAATTTATCTCTGGACTATCTCTGGCCTTCTCATTTGCTCCCTATTTCAAGTTTCTATTTAGTCCAATCCATCTTCATGTGATCACCAAAATAATTTTCTAAAGTGTAGAGCAGAGCATATCACACACTTCTCAATAAATCTTAATATCTCCTCATTATATCATATAAACCTTCTGTTTGACATTTAAAGCTCTTTACAATATGCCCCCCATATCATCGCCAGGCCTATTACATATTACTTTCCTACATGTATTGTACAATTCATCCAACTAACTTTCTTGGAGTTGTAAATACATTACAATCAATTTTCCTTCCTACAATTTTCGTGTAAGCTGTCCTCCATGTCTAAATTATAATTTCTTTGCCTTTGCATTTTCCTTTTGTTTATTTTGTATAAGTTTTATAAGTACATTAATATATATGTGTGTGTGTGTGTGTGTGTGTGTATAGAGATGAGCACATTGTCCCCACTAGCAGAATAGAGGCTCTTTGAGAGCAGGGACTTTTATTTTTGTATCTCCAACAGTTAGTAAAATACCCAGAATATAATATGTATTAATAATATTTCGATTGATTGATAATTCAGTTCCCATTTGTTAGCATCAATAGTTTATCTAAATAAGCCACATTAGAAATTACTTATTTGCATACAAAAGCCTTTCTTTATTAATGATTTTTTTCTTTGCTCTGACAAGTCTATAGTAGAGGATGGAGAGCTAATTCAGAAACAACTCTCAGATGACAATGAGTTATTTACTGTCTGTTAAGAAATATTCAATTTCATATTTTTCAATGCTTCTCTCCTGAATCTCAAAGAAAGGATTCATGATAAAGATACATTTGTGTATGTATAGAGATGTCCCTATTTAAGCTAGATGTGAAACTGTACTAAGATTTCTAGAACTATATATATATGTGAGGTAGAAGAGATGGCTTCTTTACAATATATAAACTTTTGACCTATTATATTTCTTACCCATAAACCATGGTTTCCTAAACCATATTTTCTTTTGTTTTTACCTATGTTGTTGCTTGCATTAAAATTTGGAGTGATTTATTTTGAAGGGTTGTACCTAATACACCTTCCACATGATTTTTCCCATCATGCTTCTAATATATCACAGATAGGCGTAAGAAATTAAATGGGAATTTTTTGAGAGTTTTGGAGAAACCTCAGATGAGACAGAGCCTATGATCAAATATTCAGTCAAAATTTTACAATAACATACTGTAAACACCCAATAAAAGTAAAAGAAAAAAATTCATACTTATTCTCTGTTAGAAAGGGAGAGCCAAAAAATTTTATGTGGATTTTCTAGATCAAAAGGGCACTATTTCCCTAATCCCAGAAATATGGAAGGGATAACTTTACTTCAAACAATTTTTCTTCCTCTAGGGCCTTTGCAATAGTTTATACATTACAGTGCAAGATGACCAAGGGACCCATGAAATGAGGTTTTGTGGCCTTTGGACACAAAATAAAGCCACCTCCACCATTTTTTTCCAGAAACTGTGAAGCATCTTCCCACTTAGCTGCACTCCCTTTCATTTATTTTGGCTTCATTTACAGTGAGAACAATGTCAAGATCAATGCTATCTAATTCTTTTAGTAGTATGTCTATAGTAGTTATATTTTATAAAATGCAATGTAATTAATATTCTGCTCACTGCTCAATATAAAATTCTAATCAGAAAACAATGAAAGTCCTTATAATAGACCATTCATTAAGCATTTAGTCAATTCCTCCTCCAAACCCAGAAAAGGCAATTAGGTACCTTAAGCTGAGTTTGAAATTTGGGTGTTAGGATTTTAGAGACAGCAAGTATATTTTCAGCTTTCTTACTGAGTAATTTGGAATTGTATATAGATGAGCTTAATTGCCCTGCCACCATGGATTACAGAGGGATATGGAGAGAAGTGAGCTTCATTGCCAAAATTTGCAGCCTTAAGTTTTTGTTTGCTTTGCCTTGAGAAATTCACTCAGCTGTTAGAAGAACTTGAGGGATTTTGGTAAAAATTTAGTCACATTAAGATTTCCCCCTAGATATTTCCCAAATGGATGTATTACTGAATATTTCCCCCTAAATGTCAATTTCTGTAATGTGCCCTAGTTTGCTCTGTGTTCTGTCAGTGTTCACCCTCTTCTTGGGAATCATACATATTATGACTATACTTGTGTATTAGGTGTTTCTCCAATTATGTTTTTATCTGTGTAAAGTGCAGAGAGATGCTGGAAGTCCTCCAATGAGTAATGGATTAGTGAGATACCAATGAATAGAGGGAACTCAGATTTCTTATTTCTTCCTCCTCTGACCTTAAGAGAAGGATTTGTGGTCAGAGATAGACAACAAAGATACAGATAAAGAATCAGAAAGAGGGAGCTAGAAACAAAAATAGAGATGTTTGGCCCACCAAGCATCTGAGCAGCAGCTGGGAATCAGATTTCCAATTTTGGCAATATGGTCCAAGACTCTAACTATGATAATCAGGAGTAATATGTGAGACAGCTGAGACCCAGATCTGGTGCTGAAAAAGAAGCTGCCAAAAGGAAACCAAAGGGAGCATGGCTGCTTAAGGAGAATACTAAAATCCCAAGGATTGCTCACCATAGTGGAAAGCAGAGGAATGGTGAATAGGAGATTAGAAAAAGGGCCTTTTTTTCCAGTTGTTCTACTTCCATATGCGATTGAGATTTGAGATACATACATACATTTATTTCCTTATATACTTCTCATGACCCAAAAGAAAAAGGAATATTGGAGAAAGAAACATCTGGGTTTTTTTTTTCCTTTTCCATTTTTTCTATGTATATTAAAGATTAAAGATACCAAAGATGGAATACCTCTCATATAGGTATCATATCAAATATCATATTGAATACCTATATCATATAAATATAGTAACACAATCTGAATTATGTGTTCACTAATGATTAATGATTAATTATTGTATTAATATAATTAATAATTAATCAACTTATAATTTGAAGCTAAAAAATTTATGGGTTGAAGCAAGCCATAAATATCGTTCTATAGTATTCTAAAATTAGTGGTGATATTTCATTACTCAGTTTTTTCTTGATATAAAGTTAGGTTCTCAAGGTCAGGGATTCTACTAATTTGGCCTTTGCATCCCCAGTGCTCAATCACTGATCAGTGAGTCAGTCAACAAGGCATTCATATAAGACACTGAGCTAAACCCAGGGTATACAAAGAAAGATTAAAAATTTTTAAAAAAATCCTTCCTCTCAAGCAATTTAAATATTAATGAGGGGAAATTCAGAATAGGTTCTAGACCTGTGATTTCTTTGGTAGAGGGAACTTTAAGTAAAGAAACTTTAATAAGGCAAGTATATATTACTTCTCTGTAGCTTAAGAGTCAGCATTACTTCAGGCAGAAGTGTTAAACTTTTTTTCCTGGGCAATGGGATCACAAACTTCCCTGAACCAGATGAAAATGTAATTGGGAAATGTTTAACAAAATAAAAATATAACAAAACATAGATAATTCTAGCTTGTGGTTTTCTAACTCAATATGCAACCCTTTAAGTAACCTGATTGCGATTTAGTGTTGCTTCTTCTCACCCCATTTTCTATCTGGTTTGTCACCACTGGCCTAGAGAACTTTGAGGTTAAAAAATCCTGGCTAGGGACAAACAGTCAATATACATTAGAGGTAGGACTTTCTAGCTCCAAGGAGGGCTTTCTATCTACTGTCATACTGGGAAAAGAACAAATAAATAAAGAGGCATATAGAAGATACATATGGAAGAGAATGAAGTAAATCTTAGATGGAAAAAGTTCATGAGATGAGGAGGAGAAGGGGAATACTAGATATATCTCATACAAAGGATGGTATTTGAGATGAATTTTGAAAGAGGCTAGGGATGTCAAGAGCTGGAGTTAAAGAGGTAAATCATTCCAGGACCAGGCAACAAACAGCTAACACAAAGTTACAGAAATAGGAGATAATGTTCTGAGAGCGAAGAACAGTATGAGTAGAGAAGAGTAACATGTGAGAAGACCAGAAAGGCAAATTATATACAGATCTTATTAAAGCAGTAATTTAGGTTCAGCATTGGAACAAAATGAGAAACCTACAGATGGTTCAACGGTTAACAAAAAAAAAAGATTTACTTAGTAATAGCCAGAGGATATTTTAACAAGGACAGACACTAAAAACCCCCAGTTAACTCAACTGAGAGAAGTTCCCCAAGCCAAGAATTTAAAAGGAACTATATTAATGACCATCTTGTATTCAGGTAATGAAGAAGACTGAACCCTTAGTCCCTGCAGTCAAATAAGTTTTGAAAGAAATCTCAATATATTAACAAAAAAAATTATCCCTTCTAGTCATATGAAAAGGTGCTCCAAATCACTATTGATCAGAGAAATGCAAATTAAGAGAACTCTGAGGTACCACTACACACATGTCAGATTGGCTAAAATGACAGGAAAAGACAATGATGAATGTTGGAGGGGATGTGGGAAAGCTGGGACACTAATACACTGTTGGTGGAAATGTGAACAGATCCAACCATTCTGGAGAGCAATTTGGAGCTATGCTCAAAAAGTTATCAAACTGTGCATACCCTTTGACCCAGCAGGGTTTCTTTTTGGGCTTATATCCCAAAGAAATCATAAAGGAAGGAAAGGGCCCCACATGTGCAAGAATGTTTGTGGCAGCCCTTTTTGTAGTGGCTAGAAATTGGAAACTGAATGGATGCCCATCAATTGGAGAGTGGCTGAATAAGTTATGGTATATGAATGTTATGGAATATTATTGTTCTGTAAGAAACGACCAGCAGGACGATTTCAGAGAAGCCTGGAGAGACTTACATGAACTGATGCTGAGTGAAATGAGCAGAACCAGGAGATCATTATATACAGCAATAACAAGACTATATGATGCTCAATTCTGATGGACATGGCTCTCTTCAACAATGAAATGTTTCAAACCAGTTCCAATTGTTCAGTGAAGAAAACCATATACACCCAGAGAGAGGGATGTGAAATGTGGACCACAACATAACATTTTCATGCTCTCTATTGATGTTTGCTTGCATTGTGTTTCCTTTCTCTGATTTTTTTGTTCATGTAGATACGATTGTTCTTGCACAGCAAGATAAGTATGGAAATATATATACATATATTCGACTTGTCAAGTATTTTAATATTTAACATGTAGTAGACTTCCTGCCATCTAGGGGAGGGGAAGGGACTAGGGGGAAAATTTGTAACAGAAAGCTTTGTAAGGATCAATGTTGAGGAACTACCCATACATATGTCATGCAAATAAAAAGCTTTAATAAAAACAAAAACAAAATACATACATAAAAAAAAGAAAAAAGAAAAAATTAGTCCAACAACCACAGGAGGTGGGCATGGTAATATATTATTCTTTTGTACATGGAATGAAACTGGAGAAAATCACGAAACTATTCTGGGTGGATCTACTACATAATCACAAAAATGAAAAGATAATACTTTTACACCTTCCTAATTGACTCACTATCGTACTTACCACAGTAACTCTTTTAAATCTTTTCTCCTTTCTTCAAACTTACCATAGATTTCCAGCCTCCCACCATCTCAGCTGAGAGCCTTGTATCCTATTTCATTGGAAAAATTAAGTTCTTTAGTTATGAGCTACCTCTTCTCCCCTTTTCTTCATCACTAAGATGCTTCTGCCACTCTGTCCTCCCTCAGCCTCATTTCACATTAAGAGGTGGCCCTTCTTCTTGCCAATACTAACCCCTCTATATGTACATGTGATCCTGTTCTACCCCATCTTTTCCAGGAAATTGCCCCTTTGTCAGTCTGACTCACTGAATTTCAATCTCTTCTTGCCTACTGGCTGCTTCTTTTCTCTTATAAATACACCATATCTCCCCCATTCTCAAAAGCGTTTGATCCATCTATCCTGCTACCAATTATCCTATAGCTCTCTTTCTTTTTCTGTAAACTCCTACTAAACATTATCTACAATCAATACTTTCCATTCCTTTCCTTTTGCTCTCTTCTTAACTTTGCAAATTTGATTTCTGATTCATCATTCAACTGAAACCTCCCTCTCCAAACTTACCAATTATCTCTTAATCACCAAATCTAATGGTTTTTGCTCAATGCTCATCCTGTTTGACTTCTTTGCCTTTGATACTGTCAATCATCTTGACCATCTTCTTGACTCTTTCTTTTCCAAGATTTTCAAGACAATGCTTTCTACTGGTTCTCCTCCTGTCTAACCATTCCTCTTCGATCTCTTTTGCTGGATCTTCATATAGATCTAGGATGTTAACTCTGGGCATCCTCCAAGTCTAACCTAGGACATCTTCTTTTCTCCTTCTATACTAACTCACTTGGTGATCATGATGAGATGAAATCATGGTTTCAATTATCATTTCTATGCAAATGATTCTGATTGATTTGTGTAGCCCCAACCTCTTTCCAGACCTCCAACTTCTCATATGAAACTGATTGTTGGACATTTCAGTCCATAAAAACCTCAAATACAACATGTCAAAAGTTGAATTCATTATTTTTCACCACAAACCTTACTCTGTTCCTAACTTCTGTATCACTGTGGATACCCCGTGTTTACAATCAAGGTGTCATCCTCAAATCTTCATTCTCTCACACTCCAAATCTCATCATTTGCCCAGCCCTGTTGCTCATACTTTTAGTCTCTCTCTTTTATGCCCCTGTTTCTTCTCTGACACCATAATCACCTTGATGCAAGCCCTCATCTCCTCATATTTGAACTATCATAATAGTTTGCTGGTTGATCTCCCTGCCTCAAATATCTCCCTCTTCCAGTCTGTCCTCCAACTCAGCTGTCAAACTAATCTTCATAAAGTACAGTTCTGGCCATATTCTCCCCACCTCCCATTTCCCCACACACACACACATTAATTCAACTCCAGTGATTCCTTATTACCTCTAGAATCAAATATAGAATCATCTCTTTGACTTTTAAGGCCCTTCATAACCTGGGCCCTTTCTACCTTTCCAATCATCTTATTCTTTTTACCCCATCTCAACCCCAGATACTATGTAGTCTGCAATTCATTGACACTGGCCTTCATATTATTCCTTGATCTACTCCATTTCCTAGTTGTTGAAACTGTTAGCTGAAACTCTTTCCTTTCTTGTCTCTACCTCCTAAATTGCCTGGCTTCTTTCATATTTCAGTTAAAATCCCACCTTCTATAAGAAGAGCCATTATAATCCTAATGCTTTTTACTCTACTGATTTTCTCCAGTTTATCTTATATGAAGCTTGTTTGTATGTAATTGTTTGCAGTTCATTTCACTCATTAGACTTCTCTCATTAGCCCTTGAGTTCTTAAGGCTTTTATCTTTTTTTGTATTCCCAATGCTTAGCACAGTTCCTTGGCACATAGTAGGTGCTTGTTGACTTGGTTTAACTACCACAAAGCTATATGAAACAGGAATTGGAGTGGAGAGAGACTTGGGACAGGGAAACAAACAAGAAGGCTGTAGCAACAGTTCAAGCAAGGGTAGTGATTTCTACAAATTAGGAAAAGAGTTTAGACAGGAGAGAGGAATAAATAACAAGATATGATAATTGATTGGATATGTGGAAAATAAAATGCTTTTTTATTAGTTAATTGCATACCCCTAGGTCACTATTAAATATGAGACATGAAAAACTGCATGGAACTGAGAATGGGGGAATAGTTTAAGAGTTTTCAGGCTGACCCACACCTAACACCACATACCAAGATAAGATCTAAATGAGTTCATGATTTAGATATAAAGAGTGATATTATAAGCAAATTAGAGGAACATAGGATAGTTTATCTCTCAGAACTGTGGAGAAGGAAGGAATTTATGTCCAAAGAAGAAATGGAACTCTTAAATACAAGATAGATAATTTTGACTATATTAAGTTAAAAAGTTTTTTGTACAAACAAAACTAATGCAGACAAGATTGGGAGGGAAGCAATAAATTGGGAAATCATCTTTACATTTAAGGGTTCTGATAAAGGTCTCATCTCTAATATATAGAGAACTGTCTCATATTTATAAGAATTCAAGCCACTCTCCAATAGGTAAATGGTCAAAGGATATAAACAGACAATTTTCAGATGATGAAATTAAAACCATTTCTAGTCATAATGAAAAGGTGCTCCAAATCACTATTGATCAGAGAAATGCAAATTAAGGCAACTCTGAGGTACCACAACACTCCTGTTAGATTGGCTAAAATGACAGGAAAAGATAATGACAAATGTTGGAGAGGATTTGGGAAAACTGGGACACTGATACATTGTTGGTGGAACTGTGAACGGATCCAACCATTCTGGAGAGCAATCTGGAGCTATGCTCAAAAAGTTATCAAACTGTGCATACCCTTTGACCCAGCAGTGTTTCTATTGGGCTTATATCCCAAAGAGATCTTAAAGGAAGGAAAGGGACCTACATGTGCAAGAATGTTTGTGGCAGCCCTTTTTGTAGTGGCTAGAAACTGGAAATTGAATGGATGCCCATCAATTGGAGAATGGCTGAATAAATTATGGTATATGAATGTCATGAAATATTATTGTTCTGTAAGAAATGACCAGCAGGATGATTTCAGAGAGACTTGCATGAACTGATGCTGAGTGAAATGAGCAGAACCAGATCATTATACACAGCAACAACAAGACTATATGATGCTCAATTCTGATGGACATGGCTCTCTTCAACAATGAAATGTTTCAAACCAGCTCCAATTGTTCAGTGAAGAAAGCCATATACACCAGAGAGAGGGATGTGAAATGTGGACCACAACATAACATTTTCATGCTCTCTGTTGATGTTTGCTTGTGTTGGGTTTCCTTTCTCAGATTTTTTTTCTTGTAGATACAATTTTTCTTGCACAGCAAGATAAGTGTGGAAATATGTATACATATATTCGACTTGTCAAGTATTTTAACATAATTAACATTTAGTGGACTTCTTGCCATCTAGGGGAAGAAAGGGGACTAGGGAGGAAAAATTTGTAATGGAAAGCTTTGTAAGGGTCAATGTTAAAGAACTACCCATACATATGTTTTGCAAATAAAAACCATTAATTAAAAAAAAAAAAGTTTTCAGGCTGAGCACCTACTGGTAAAAAGAAGAAATAACCTGAAGCCTTTAGAAAGGTTCATACATGGGCACCAGAAAAGAAATTAATACAAGTGCACTAGCTAGACTACAGAATCAGCATGGCAACTGAATAGAGCATTAAAGTTAAAGTCAGGAAAACATGGATTCAAATCCCAACTCTGACATTAACTGTGTGGCCACAAACAAAGCCCTTAACTTCTCTAAACTTGTTTTCTCATTTGTAAAGTGAAACATTTGGACTAGATGGCCTCTGAGGTCCCTTAAATGCTACCTCTGCTTGGCTGATGGCTTGAGGATAGCTTCACCTGGTGGCCAAATAATATATTACATGATCCATTGGTTAATTGCAAAGAAATCAACTTTTCCTTAGGTCTTAAGGGAGGCATCACATAAGACATTGTAAGCGCTAAGTTCTACTGCAGCATGGAAAGTATTATGTGAAATATCCACTAAATCTGTATGCATCAAGTGCATAATACTTTCACATTTGGTACTGTAAATTGCCTGGAAATCTTCTGTTATTTCATAGAATGTAAGAGTCTTTTTGAAACATCTGACATGAGGTAATTTTGAAATTGTCATCCTCAGGGAGGGCTTGACGCCCTGAAACATAATTGTAAAGGCTTTATGTTTTATAACATAAATATATTAAAATGGGGGCAGCTATGTGGCACAGTGGATAGAGCACCAGCTAGAGTACGAGCCCTGAAGTCAGGAGAACCTGAGTTCAAATTTGGTCTCAGACACTTAACATTCCCTAGCTGTGTGACCCTGGGCAAGTCATTTAACCTCAATTGCCTCAGCAAAAAGCAAATAAAATAAAATAAAATAAAATGATTAAATTCCCTGACAACGAGAATTTCTAGTGATGAAAAATGAAAAAGCAATATTAAAAAAAATTCTTTATTGTGTTCCCTGAATCCTTCACCATAGATCATTCATTTCCTACCTTTCCAACTCTCAGTTCCAGATCTCCTTCTACTAGTACATATGATCTTGTTTATTTAACATAATTTTGGGAAAATATTTTGAGAAGTCATGTATTAATGTTTTATATCTCTGCCTATAGTTGACTGGTATTATAAACAGTAACCAAAACTAACTTTAAATATTTATTGAGAACTTAAAACACAATGTCTTGAGTGTATTATGTGGGGGAGGAATAGACAATTTAACAAAAATAAATTGTTAATTATTGAACTCAGATCTTCTATAGCTATGATGAAAATTGCACTATTTGACCTGATTTGGTAAATTGAAGGTGATGATTTCTGTCTATATGCTTTTAAATATAAATAATAATATATTTATTTCATATTATATAATTTATATAAATATCATAGTATTATGTCTTATATAATTTATATAAAATATAAAATTATATTATATAAATATAAATAATAGTCATTTAAATGTTCACTGATTTGGACATAGTTAAACAAATTATCACATAGGAATGTAGTGGAACATTACTGTATTCTAAAATATTGTGATTATAAGAAATATGAAAAGAATTACATGAACTAATGATGCAAAGAGAAGTAAGGAGTCAAGAAAATCACACACATACATACACACAATGATTACAGTTAGGCAAATGGAAATAACCACCACAAAACAATGAAGAGTAAATGTTGCAAAATTATAAAGAACAAGCAATCATGACCATAAAGAAGAAATATGAAAAGATACCTCCCCCAACTTCTTTGAAGAGGTAGGAAATCTAGGGTTGTGGAAATTTATCTTCAGACTTTATTTTTTGATATATTGATCAATTTTGCTGATTTTTTTCTCTTTCCCTTCTTTTTCCTTTTTCGTTTGAATTTTTTCTACTTTTTTGTCATATAGAATGACTCTTTTGGAGGAAGAAGGAGGAATCTAAGGGAATATTTAGATGATTGGAAAAAAACAAAAAAAAACTTTTAAAAATAATGATCTAAGTTAACTTTCAACTATTTGCTTTACAATGTTTTTGGTTAGTATTTTATGTTACAAATAAACCCTATATCATTCTGAGAGGCTTTTGTTTGTTTTTTGACCTGTGTTTTCACCCATTTAGGCAGCCTCTTTAAATTAGAACTCCTTTCAAAAATTCAGATTGGTCAATAGATCAGATTGTAGTTCTGGAATCATGTGCTTAATGTAGGGCAGATCTGGGAAGGTACCCAGATTGGCTCTGGTTTCCTAGTGGAGAACTAGATAAGATATGAAGCATGTCCTTGGGCTCAGAAGAAAGAGTAAGATAGATGAATCAATAGTAGCCTGCCCCACAGTGAAGAGTTCCAAATTAATTTCAATTGAATTAATTTCCCCAAATCAACAAAAAAGCATAATTATAAAAAGTACTAATGGTCCTTCTAAATCATCCATTATATCTCAATCAGGGCTCAGCAGAATATCCATCACAGACTAAGCACTCAAATAAATAGTTATTATTTGAATAATATATTATTATAATATAAATTAATATATTAATATTAATCATAAATCAATTGACCAACAAGTATTTATTAAAGTCTAGCACTGTACTGAGCTCTGGGGATACAAAGACAAATGTAAAACAATACCTGCCATCAGGGAACTTATGTTCAAATAAGAGAGTTAACATATAAACAAGCATATATAGAATGAATATAAAATAGTTTTGATAGGGAGGATACTATTGGTTAAAAGGGCTCAAGAAAGCCTTCATGCAGAAGGTGGCATTTAAGCTAAGGCAAGAAAGTAACTATTCCAAGAGACAGAATTAAGAAGGAAGCTCATTCTGAGAATGGGACACAGCTAGTAGGAAGGCACGAAGATGGAAAATGAAGCACTGGGGATAGCAATATACGGGACAGCAAGTAGGCTCAGAAGGCTGGACCACAGAGTATATGGAGGGGACTGATGTTATCTTGTTTGCTATTGTTCATTCTCTGTGGGTTTTTAAATTAAATTTGTTTGTCTCTAGCTACATATAAAAACAATTTTTAACATTAGTTTTTAAGACTCTGAGATCCAAATTTTCTCTCTTCCTCCTTCTTCATGAACCCTCTCTCCCATTTCATCCTTTGTTTTTGAAGAAGACCAGCGACATCATGGGGTGCTGCCCCATGGATTTGGATTTCATGTGAGACAGAATTGCACAGTCATGAGTCTCATTCTCCTTTCCAGAATCATCAAAGTCCAATAGCAAGTCAAAAGTGTTGAGTAGGAAGATGTTAGGTTATGAAAATCTTTATAAATAATATGGAGGAATTTATAATTGATCCTAGAGGTAATAAGTATCCACTGAAATTTACCAAGTACCTAGAATGGCACGATTAAATCTGTGTTTTAGAAAAAAATTCTCTTTAACAGCTGTGTGCACAATGAATTGGAATGTGAAGAGAGTTGAAGTAAGGAGACCAATTAGTGGATCATTGCAATAGCTCAGGGAGCTGGTGATGAAGGTGTAAACTAAAGTATTGACTATGTGAATAGAAAGGATTATACGATTATACCTATAAGAAATGTGGAAACACAAACAATATGATTTGTTAATTGATTAGATATGTGAAGCAGGTGAAAATGCAGAGTTAAGGATGACGCTAAAATAGTTATCTTAGATAATTAGAAGAATAACGATGTACTAGATATTTGCAGGGAAATTTGGAAGAGGAAAGGGTTTGAGGGAAAATACAACGATTTCCCTTTCACACCCAATGAGTTTGAGATGCCTACAGAATAATCAGTCAAAATCTCTAATAGTAGTTGTTAATATGGGACTAGAAATCAGGAGGACTAAGGCTAGATAAATAGAATTGGGAGTCATTTGAATAGGGATGATAATTGATACCATAGAAGTAAATAAGAAAATCAAGTGAGAGTATATAGAGGGAAAAGAGAAGAGAGTTCATGAAAGAGACTTCTTAAAGTTAGTGTGATGTGAATAAGGAAGCAATGGAGACTTAGAAAGAGTATTAGATAAGAAGAAAAGAAGTAAAAAAAAAGTATTAAGAAAACCTAGAAAAGAAAGAGAGTATCCTACAAGAGAAGGTAGTAGTTAGGTCAAGAAGGAAGAGTATTGTGTAAAGACTGTGGGATGTGACAATTGAGAGATCACTGGTAATTATGCAGACAGCAGTTTCATTTGAATGATGATTTTGGAAGCTACATAAGCATAGGATTTAGGGGAGAGAGAGACAAGAAAGAAGAGGAGGTTGAGAAAGGAAAGAAAGAAGTAATTCCATAGTTATTAGGGATGGTGGAATCTAGTAAAGTCTTTTTGTTTTTTTTTAAAGGATGAGAGAGAATTGGGAATGTTTGTAGGCAGCAGATCAGGACCAGTAGATAGGAAAATATTAAATATTAGAAGTGAAGTAGGAAATGATTGTATAGGAGAAATCTGTGGGAAAAATAGGATGAGCGAACATGGGATCAAGGGAGTATGGTAAAAGAGTTGAACTTGGTAAATAGAAGATGAAAGAATATTATAGAGTTGAACTAGTTCATTACAGGGTAGAAACTGGGAAAAGAGATAATGGCCCCATGATATCTTGAGAAATGATTAGAATTGGAGGACATATTGCAGTGAAATAATAAATTAAGGAAGAATAAGTTATGGGAATAGATAAAATGTTAGGAGATTGTGATCAGTACAGGAATTTCAGAATTTTTACTATGGAAGTGGGAACACTTATGGGCAATGGCAAGGTCAAGGGTCTTGTATATGTGTTCATAATTTTAAAACTTTTCCACATTGCAACAATGTGAGTTAAAGAGTACACTGCTATTTAGGAAACAGTAAAAAAAAAGCCATTTTGATTTAACCCAGATTTCAAGTCCAAGACTCTCTATTCTAGCAATCTGACCGTAGGCAAATCACTTCATTTCTATGTATCAGTCATCTCATTTATAAAATATGGCTAAGAGTATTTGTTCTATATACTTTGCTGGGTTCAGGTGAGGAAGTAAGTTTTCAGGGTTCAGGCGAGGAAGTTTTACACAAAGGTAAAATATTATTGTTGTTGCTATTCCATATTGCCTCTCAATTAAAATAAATTGAATTGAAACATTGTCACAAAATATCCTCTTAAATGTTTCAGTAGATACTAGTCCTAGAGAATTCATGTAAAGCACTTTGTATTATCAAGACAATACATGATATTTAATCTGGTATAGAAGAAGGAAAGAGACAAAATTAAGAAAGCTCTTTAGAAGATTTCTTAGAAGATAAGTGGTCAAGGGATATGAAGAAATTTTCAGATGATGAAATTAAAACCATCTCTAGTCATATGAAAAGTTGCTCCAAATCACTATTGATCAGAGAAATGCAAATTAAGACAACTTTGAAGTACCACTACACACCTGTCAGATTGGCTAAAATGACAGGAAAAGATAACAATGAATGCTGGAGGGGATGTGGGAAAACTGGGACACTGATACATTGTTGGTGGAACTGTGAACGGATCCAACCATTCTGGAGAGCAATTTGGAGCTATGCTCAAAAAGTTGTCAAACTGTGCATACCCTTTGACCCAGCAGTGTTTCTATTGGGCTTATATCCCAAAGAGATCTTAGAGGAGGGAAAGGGACCCACATGGGCAAGAATGTGGCAGCCCTTTTTGTGGTGGCTAGAAACTGGAAACTGAAGGGATGCCCATTAATTGGAGAGTGGCTGAATAAATCATGGTATATGAATGTTATGGAATATTATTGCTCTGTAAGAAAGGACCAGCAGGACGATTTCAGAGAGGCCTGGAGAGACTTGCATGAACTGATGCTGAGTGAAACAAGCAGAACCAGGAGATCATTATACACAGCAACAACAATATTACATGATGATCAATTCTGATGGACATGGCTCTCTGCAACAAAGAATTGTCTCAAACCAGTTCCAATTGTTCACTGAAGAAAACTATATACACCCAGAGAGAGGGACATGAAATATGGACCACAACATAACATTTTCATGTTCTCTATTGAGGTTTGCTTGCATTGTGTTTCCTTTCTCTGATTTTCTTTTTTTTTTTCTTGTAGATAGGATTTTTCTTGCACAATTTGTCAAGTATTTTCAACATTATTAACATGTAGTGGACTTCCTGCCATCTGGGGAGGGGAGGGGGCTGGGGGTAAAATTTGTAATGGAAAGCTTTGTAAAGATCAATGCTGGGGAACTACCCATACATATGTTCTACAAATAAAAAGCTTTAATAAAAAAAAAGATTTCTTAAGAGTTCTTGTTTGAAAAACAATATATTTTCTGATACCATCTGTACCAGTCCCAGATTCTGTATTTCTACTTTCTTATTCCTCTCTATTTCCACCCCCTCACCACCTCACTGCCCTCCTCTCCCTTAATTGATAATGCTAAAGTTCATTTTAGATAATGATTAACCCCTAAATTCTATTTCTGTGGTGGGTAAAGAAATTAAATATGAATAAAACCTTAACAAATGCCTCAAGAAAATCAGACAAGAGTTTTTCTCCTTCATTTCAGGATATGATAAGGTCAGATACTTTTTATTAAATGACTAAGTACATTTCATTATTCAGGAACCAATAACCAAATTTTTGTATTCAGTGTGTCCAGGTTTCATGATTTTCTTTCCTCTTAAGTTCATTTTATTCATGATTTTAATAGCTTCTTTAGAGAAGAAACAAAGAAAGGGTTAGATAAAAACTCTATTTGATTATAAACTCTGTAAATGTTAGTGCCACAATTTAATTTTCTTTGATTCTCCCACAGTGCTTTTAATAAAGTTAGACTGGCCACCTTTGCATTTCTTTTTATAAGGAAATGATTTCAATTGATAGGTTTAAATGAAAGTTTGGGACAAGTGTTTTAGGCAGTGTGATATAAAATAAACACTGGGCATTAGAAGTAGTGGAACTAGAAGACTTGTTAAGTATGTAACAAGTAAATTAATCACTCTGAACCTAATACAGTGGTAGTTTCAGAACTGGAAATGCCAAGGCACGTACTTTAATTTGTCCCTGCACAAGATTCTTTTCAGCAAGATTCCAGCACATGATTGTCCAATTTAAGACCTCTGGAAGAAGGAGCCAGCTACCTACCCTCTGAGTTGGGAATCTGGAGCAATAGAATAAATGTTACCACAAAGTTAATATATAATCATTCAGTTAATAATCATTTTTAAGTACCTATTTGTGCCATAAACTGACAGGTACCAGAAATACAAAGACAGCCTTTGCTGCCTTCAAGGCAAAGAAAATCACATTCTAGTGGGAAGGTAGCAAGGCCAGGGAATGTGTGCTCACTCTGGTTGGAGGAACTTGATTTAAGTCTTTCCTCTGAGCAAATCTCTTCTTCCCTTGGCCTCAGTTTTCTTGCCTGTTAAAAGAAAGGATTAGACCAGATGACATCTGAGGTCTCTTACAGTCAAAGATTTAGGATTCTCATAGATAGGCATATACATAAAAGATACATAGTGATTTGATGGAGGGGAGATGGATAGCATCTAGGGGATCAAGAAAAGCCTCCTATAAAAGATGGACCTCGAGCTGAATCTTAGAGGAAACTAGGGACACTAAGAGACAGAAGTGAAGAAGGGGACTAGGTAATGCATAATCCATCAATAATATTTATCAATATATCAGGAACTATATTAGGCTTTGAAAGTACAAGAACATAGAATGAAACAATCCCTATTCACACTGAATTTATATTCTAATGGCAGAGACAGTAAGTACCTTTAAAGCATATGCAGCATAAGTATAAAGTTAATAATTAAATTTATAAACAGCAAGCCTTTCAACTCCTTTCTGCAGACTTTCTTTTTTTTACATTCATATAAAGCTTTTTTTATTTACGAAACATGAGTGATTTTTCTACATTGACCTTTGCAAAAACTTTTTTTCCCAAGCTTTTCCCCTCCTTCCCCCACCCCTAGATGACAGGTAATCTAATACATGCTAGATAGGATAAATTATATGACAAATACAATACATGTATACATATCTATACAGTTATCTTACTCTGCAGACTTTCTTAATTTAAGACTACATTAGTTTTTGAGAGGCTACTACAAATTGTTCTATAAACTCAGTGGGCTCTCACAGCAGCAAGGCAATCTTTTTACATTTTCCTCATTGACCCAAAACTGTCATAACTCTCCTTTCTCACCCTCTCAGCTAAGAACCTTATCTCATATCACTTAGATTCCTTTGGCTAATATATCATCCTGTATCCCTGTTTGATAAGAGGAAGCAGTTCCTCTACTTACCTTGGTTAATCCTTCTATATGCACAACTAATTCTATTACATGCTGACTTCTACAAATTCTCCCCTCCAACCTCCCCATTTTCTTATTAATCTTCAATCTCTCCATGTCTACTGGCTGCTTCCTGATGATTGTGAATTCTACTTCCCTTCTTCTCTTCTCTTCCAAATCTTTCAGTCTGGCTTCCAACTTCACCATGCAACTGAAATTGCTTTCTCCCAAGTTACCGGTCATCTCTTAATTGCCAGATTTAATAGTCTTTTCTCAATTTTTAACCTTGACTCTCTGTAGCCTATAACTATTGGTTATCCTTGTCTCTCACCCATAAAATTACTCTTCCTTTGCTGGATATTCATCCAGGTCATATCCACTAATCATTTGTCAATTAATAAACATTAAGTATCTACTATGTGTCAGTACTGTACTAAGAAAAGCCTTGGAAATACAAAAGAAAGGAAAAAGCAATCCCTGACTTCCAATAGCTCACAGGCTAGTGGCAGAGATAATAAACAAACAAATATGCACCATCTATATAAAAGCTAAAAAGAAAAATAATTAAAAGATGGAAGACTCTACAATTAAAAGGGGTTGGGAAAGGTTTTTTGTCCTTCAAGATTCTTCCCTGAATCCCCTTCACTTCTTCCCCTATACTATTTTGCATGTCGAGCTCATCGGCTTCCATAGAATCAATGATTATTTCTATGAAGTTGGTTTTCATGACTCATTGTATAGAGCTAACTTCTCTCTTGACCACTAGTCTCTTTCTCCAAATGCCTAGTGGATATCTCAACCTGAATGGCCCATAGATATTTTAAATGCAACATGACCTTAACTGAATTTGTTATCTTTCTTCCCACCCCTCCCCTCTTCCAAACTTCCCTATTACTATCAAGATACCACTTTCTCACATTCAGGCTCTGGGCCTATCATTCTTAAACCTTCAATCTCACCCCTACCCTATATCTAATCTCAGTTTCTGTCTCTCTCTCTCTCCCTCTGTCCTCTGTCTTCTCTCTCTTTCTCTTTCTGTCTCTCTGCCTCTTTTTGTCTCTGGCTCTGTCTGTCTCTTTCTCTGTCTGTCTCTTTCCTCCCCCACATCATTATCTCTCTTTTTTTTCTCTCTCCCCCTCTCTTTCTGTCTCTCTCTAGTTTTTCTGTCTTTGTCTTTCTGTTCTCTCTCTGTCTCTGTCTATCTGTCTCTCTTCCTCTCTCTCTGTCTCTGTCTCTGGCTGTCTCTGTCTCTGTCTCTGAATCTCTTTCTGTCTCTTTCTGTTTCTGTCTAGCGGTCTGTCTCTCTCTGCTCTCTGTCTCTGTCTGTCTTTCTCTCTCTCTGTCTCTGTTTCTCTCTCTCACACACACACACACATACACACACACACACACAAATCTTATCAATTCTACATGTATGTATGTGTATGTGTGTATCTCCACCATCTTTTCTCTTTTGATATTGTCAATACCTTTATGTAGGCTTTCATTACCTTATACCCAGCCTGAGTGCTGGTTGATCTCCTTGCCTCAAATCACTCCCCACTCCAATCTATTCTCCAATTCACTTGCAAGCCATAACATCACCTTCCTGATGTTATGGTCCTCTTTGAGAATGAAGGAAATAATCACAAATTGATTTTCCTAAACCATAGATCTGACCATATCACCCCCTTATTCAATAATGGCTCCCTATCACCACCAGATTAAAATATAAAATCTTCTACTTGGCTTTTAAAACCAAATAACTTGGTCCCTTCACAATCTGGTCTCTGCTGCCCTCCCCAGTTTTACTCTTCATACCCCCAATACATATTCTTTGATTGACTGACATTGGTCTCCTTATTATTTCTCATATAAAATATTACATCTCTAGACTCTTCCTCCTCATCTCTGGCTTCCTTCAAGTTCCTCCAGAGGCCATCTCAGGTGTTCCTGATCTATATCTGGCCCCTGGACCTAGAAGGCTTTGAAGGCGAGAGTGAGGCTGGTGACTTTCTACATCCCTCCCTCACTTATATCCAATTCACTTGCTAGTCATGGCATTGCCTTCCTGATATCCATAATCCTCTTTGAGAATGAAGGACAAACTACAAAGTACCCCCTTTTACAAGAAGTTTTTTCTTAATTTTCTTTAATGCTGGTATTTTCTTTCTCAGATTTTTTCTAGCTTATCTTGTTCAAAATTATTTGCATGTTTTCTCATTAGATTATGATCTTCTTGAAGCAGAGACTAATTCTTACCTATCTTTGTCTCCACCATTCTACGTACCTGGTACATTGTACCAGTAGTCTATGCCAATATTTGTGAATTGACTGACTGCCATATAATTTTGTGGGTTACTGGGCATATATTCTACTAAAATCTCCAGGTTTTTTTTCTTTTCTCTCATTTTTTTAAATGTACTTCTACTAAACTACATATATTTGCCACTGTAATATTTTTATCTTTAAATTTAAAATTACATACCAGCATTTCATTTAATTCATTGCCATCAATTGATATATAGTACCATGGCCAAAAATGCATATATATTGTACTGATTAACCTTTTTGATCTCTGTACTTAGCTAGAATAGTTCTTGAATAGGAAATGGAGACATTGGCTGAGACTGTATTTGAATTTGTGTCCAATCT
The DNA here is from genome assembly GCA_023553655.1 of Myrmecobius fasciatus. Taxonomy (NCBI): domain Eukaryota; kingdom Metazoa; phylum Chordata; class Mammalia; order Dasyuromorphia; family Myrmecobiidae; genus Myrmecobius; species Myrmecobius fasciatus. The sequence goes on along the minus strand of JAJPUD010001410.1, from coordinate 349,045 downwards.
GTAGCAGAGCATTTTGAACTCATATTAATCTGATCAGCCACTGTTGAAGACACTGGATTCTAACATAGTGATGTCATTTTGGTTCTCTGAGAATGAATGACAACAATCAACCAACTTACCAACCAGCCAACTAACCAATTTGAAGTCTTTTCAGCTTGATAGAACCTTCCAGAGCTTGCAGTCTGCTTGTATAGTCTTAATGAATACAGGTTTACTTCCAGTCCATGAGATATCAAGAGTACGACTTTTGTGAGGATGGGATGTTAATGAACATTTTTTTGGTAATTTGTTTTCTTTGTGCTTCTGGTAATCAATATGTGGAAAGTGAAATTATTCTGTTTATACATACCACTTTCAACTAGAACCCATGTGGAATCCTGAAAAAGAATTTTTTTTTGTCTATGGCCTTTTTTTCTACATTATTTTATCAAGACCCTCATATTTCCCTACTTTTTCTTATTAAGAAAACATTCCAAGTCATACTCTTGGATTTCATTATGGTTTGGAGGGAAGTGGGTTTTCAATGGCTGACCCATTGAAATTACTAAGCTAGAAAGACTTTATGAGTCTGGTGATATACTGTATGTAACTGTTGTATGAGGACCAGAAGAGCTAAATGTGGCAAAACTCATAAGATAGGCCATCAAATGATAAATTTTTGGCCATAGCAACACGTAAATATTAAGACTGATGTGGTTGGTATATGCAGAAATCATACCCATATACTGATAAATCATAGAATCCCATTATCATTAATTTAATTGCTTAATCAAAATATTGATATAACAAGTTATCAGATTCTAATCTTAGCATTTATTAACAACTCCATTCTTTTCACTTGTTAGTAATATTGTAGATGGACGTCATGTTTTAAGAATAGTCAGATTCAATGACCTCAACTCTAAATTTCTGTGATTGTAAAGAAGTCTGACAGTTTTGTCGAATTGATTGCCATTCAATCCATAAATTCAGCATTAGCTCAAAAATTCAGCTGTTTTCTCCTATATTTGGACTTCTCTTACAATCATCTAGAATACTAAAAGGATCAGTGATTTCTTTATGGTGGGCAATTTTCTCCAGTAATTAGTGAGATTAGTAGTAACTGGCAGATGAATCCTAGAGAGTTTCATGAGGCACAGGAAGATTAAGTTGCTTCCCCAGGATCTCACAGATAGAATAGTTAGTTAAAGAGGCAATTTGAATAACAATTTTCCTCTACTCTCTATTTCTAGAATCATACTAAATTGATTTTTCTTTACTTCCTTCCAGAAAATTGCATATCAAATAATGTGCAATGTATTTGACATAAGAGACATAATAATACTTTGTATTAGTCACAATATTGGATGATTGTATTCTAGCTAAACCTCAGCCCAGTGCTTCCTATATATAAACAATATTTGCTTAGTTTTAATCTCATCCCAAACCCTATTTTGATTTTACTTAAAAAATAAAATTCCATTTATCACTTAATTATTAGTAACAGATAGGGTATTGTACTTGGAGTCAGGAAGAACACTGCCTCAGATAATTATTAGCTGTGATTCTGGATAAAAATACAACTTTCCTCAGTTTTCTCATATATAAAAAGATACCTTCTAAGGTCCCTTCCAGCTCCAAATAAATGTTCCTAAAATAACAATAACATAATAAGACTTCAATTGTATCTGTCAAAGCTTCTGCACAGCCCAATTAGTAACAGGCCTAAAGGACTACCTAATTAGTATAATTATTATTCCTGGTTAATCAAAATCAACTTCAAATCTATTGATAAGGGGCAGCTAATTGGTGTAGTGGATAGAGCACCAGTCCTGAAGTCAGGAGCACCTGTGTTCAAATCTGGCCTCAAACACTTAGCACTTAATACTTCTTGGCTATGTGACCCTATGCAAGTCACTTAACCCCAACTGCCTCAGCAAAAAAAGAAAGAAAGAAAAGAAATCTATTGATGAATGAAAAATAAAACTTAATGTTCCCTTTGGGTTTTAGATATCAAACTATATAAATTTTATTAGTTTTGGAATAAAAACAAAGGTAGTTAACCATAGCCTGTTTTGATCTTTAATTATCTCTAAGGCTTTTCAAAAAGAGTTTGAAAGATGCTAAGGGTTAACTCAGTTCCCATTGATTGAAACATACATACAAAAATGAGATGGAGCTAATAATAAACAATTATGAATAATTTATGAAAACAATAGCCATATAAGTGAAATAGTGAAAACATATCAGACCAATCTACTTTTTAAGTGGCTCATATGAAATAATTATTCAAATCTTGAAATATAAAAAGTTGAAGTTGATACCTAAATTAATCTACTTATTTGGTGCCATACCAATCAAACTCCCAAGAAATTATTTTACAGATCTAGAAAAAATAGTAGCAAAGTTCATCTGGAAGAACAAAAGGTCAAGAATTTCAAGGGAATTAATGGGAAAAAAAATGCTGATGAAGGTGGCATAGCTGTGCCAAATCTAAAACTATATTATAAAGCAGTGGTCATCAAAACCATTTGGTACTGGCTAAGAAATAGAGTAGTTGACAGTGGAATAGGATAGGATCACAGGACAAAATAGGCAATAACTATAGCAATCTAGTGTTTGACAAACCCAAAGACTCCAGCTTTTGGGATAAGAACTCACTATTTGACAAAAATTATTGGGAAAATTGGAAACTAATATGGAAGAAATTAGGATTTGACCCACATTTAACACCAAATACCAAGATAAGATTTAAATGGGTTCGTGATTTAGATATAAACAAATTAGAGGAACATAAGATAGATTATGTCTCAGATCTGTGGAGAAGGAAGGAATTTGTATCCAAAGATGAACTGGAACTCTTAATTGAACACCAGATAATTTTGATTAAGTTAAAAAATTTTTGTACAAACAAAACTAATGCAGACAAGATTAGGAGGGAAGCAATAAATTGGGAAATCATCTTTACATTTAAGGGTTCTGATAAAGGCTTCATTTCTAAAATATATAATTGACTCAAATTTATAAGAATTCAAGCCATTCTCCAATCAATAAATGTTCAAAGGATATGAACAATTTTCAGATGATGAAATTAAAACTATTTCTAGTCATATGAAGAGGTGCTCCAAATCACTATTGATTAGAGAAATGCAAATTAAGGCAACTCTGAGATACCACTACACACCTGTCAGATTGGCTAAGATGACAGGAAAAGATAATGAATGTTGGAGGGGATGTGGGAAAACTGGGACACTGATACATTGTTGGTAGAACTGTGAACAGATCCAACCATTCTGGAGAGCAATTTGGAGCTATGCTCAAAAAGTTATCAAACTCTGCATATCCTTTGACCCAGCAAGATTTCTACTGGGCCTATACCCCAAAGAGATCTTAAAGGAGGGAAAGGGACCCACATGTGCAAAAATGTTTGTGGCAGCCCTTTTTGTAGTGGCTAGAAACTGGAAAATGAATGGATGCCCATCAGTTGGAGAATGGCTGAATAAATTATGGCATATGAATGTTATGGAATATTATTGTTCTGTAAGAAATGACCAGCAGGATGATTTCAGAGAGGCCTGGAGAGACTTGTATGAACTGATGCTAAGTGAAATGAGCAGAATCAGGAGATTTACAAGATCAACAAGATTATTCCATGATCAATTCTGAATGGATGTGGCTCTCTTCAACAATGAGATGTCTCAAACCAGTTCCAATTGTTCAGTGATGAAGAGAGCCATCTACACCCAGAGAGAGAGGATTGTGGGAACTGAGTGTGGACCACAACATAGCATTTCTATGCTTTCTGTTGATGTTTGCTTGCATTTTTTCCTTCTCAGGTTTTTTTTTTTCCTTTGTAAGATCTTATTTTTCTTGTACAGCAAGGTAACTTGTAAGATCTTATTTTTCTTGTACAGCAAGGTAACTTATAAATAGGTATACATATATTGGATTTGTCATATATTTTAACATAGTTAACATGCATTGGACTACCTGCCATCTAGGGGAGGGAGTGGGGGGAGAAGAGGAAAATTTGGAACAGAAGGCTTTGCAAGGGTCAATGTTGAAAAATTACCTATGCATATGTTTTACAAATAAAATGCTTTAACAAAAAATTGTAAAAAAAAAAAAATTAAGTTGAAGTTGAAATGACTATTGGCTTTAAAGAAATCTCCACTGAAAAGGGGCCAAATATAATATGAAAATGAGGCAATGTTTTCTAATGCAAGCCAAAATCCAGAATACAATTTTAGGGCCAAAAAAAAAAAAAAAATATCACGTTCATCCTGAACATGGAGGAGATGGTTTAGCATTTTTAAATTTAGATGTGTAGCGAATGGCCAGGAATCCAATCAAAAGCAATTGGGAATCTTGCTCTTCTTAGTAGGACATCAAAATTGCTTAGGTGATTTTGATCAAGAAGATTCTTTTGTTAGTGGGGGTGGGGGAGGGGATCCCAACTGGAAGCAGGATGTTTATCCCCGGGATTTCCAACTGAAAGATTCAACTCTACAGCCTGTATCAAGCTGCAGTGGCCACTTTTTAAAAAATGACACCAGACTTGTCAATTAATCACCTTTAATAGAGAACCAATCACCCGATCTGCACTCAGAGAAGAAAAAGGTCTTTCAAAGCCCTCCCTAAGGTCATTACTAGCATTTAAAAAGCGGCTTTCCGAGTCACCACTCCCACCCTCAGGGCCAACAGAGAGGGCGAAGCAGGAGCCTAACCCAAATCTGGAGAACCATCCGCCCCGCCCCCGGCATGCCCCAAGTCCCACAGCCTCCCGCGGCAGAGAAACCTTTTCAGGAGGGGCGCGCGCATGGTGGAGGGGCGCGCGCATGGTGACTGCGCGTGTTCTGAGCGTCGTGCCAGTTACGCTTGGCTCAGAGCAGGGCTCCAAAAGAGGCCTCGCCTTTTTCCTCCTAGCCAAGCGGCATCTCCCGCTACAGCACCTCCGGCGAGTCTGAGTAGGGGGTGGTGAAAGGAAAGGTGGGCTCTCCAAGAGTTCCGCCCCCTTCTGCTTCGCAGGGATTCTTCCTCTATCTGCCCCTCCCCTCTCCCCTTATCTGCGTTGACGCAGAGACGAGGAAGCAGCGGCAGCGGGAGGAGTAGAAACCGGAAATATCTGGCTAGCGCGGTTCTGCAGCCGACCTTTCCTGGGGGCGCTCTGGCCGGGCGCGTTCTCTATGCCCTACCCCCACCCCCACTCCCATCTAGCCGCGTTTTGTGCTGTTTATTGTCGCAGGGAAGCGGCTGCGGCTTCGGACCCGGAACAACAAAGCTCGAGCTACGGAGCCGGGGCCGCGGGGGCTCCTAGCAACGAGCCGGGGCGGGAGTTCCATGGAGACTGGGCAGCGCCGCCGTCTCCTCCTCCTGCTGCTGCTGCTGCTCCGCCGTCGCCACCACCACCAGCCGCACTGCCGCCGCCTCCTCCTTCCCCCTCGGTAACTGCAGCCCCGGGGCTTGGCCTGAGGGAGGACCCGGGGCAGGGGTGGGGGGGCTCCCGAAGGAGTATAGGGGAAGTCTGAGGCCCGAGGCGGGGCGCGGGAGTAGGTCGGCCTGGGCCCCTACCCCGTGGCAGGAAAAGACTGGATTGAATTTTTTTTGGGGGGGTCCCATCCAGCTTGTGCCTTATTTGGGATCAAGTGGGGGATCCAAATCCAAGCTATGGTTTTTCCTAAGGGGGGGAGAGGCTTTCTCTATTCGAGCTGCGACTTATTTGGGGGTAGATGAGAGGGTCCCCATCCAGGCTGCGGTTTATCTGGGATAGATTGGGGGTCTTTATCCAGGTTGAGGTTTATCCGGGGGGTAGATGGAGGGTCTCCATCCAGGCTTCAACTAATCAGGGCGGGAGGGGGGATGGGGAAATGGGAGATGACAGTTCACTCCCCCAGAGGGGCTTTCTCTTGAAAGGTCTGTAAGGATCCGAATTGGACCGGAGGGAAGAAGTCTGGGTGGGGGTGGGGGTGGCAGCGATGGGTCTTGGAATGGGGTGAGGGCCTGGCGTGGGAGGGTTGTTAAGGTTGAGGTGTCGGGTGCGGGGCGGTTTAACGTGTCAGTCGATGCTGGGGAAGAAGGTCAGAGCCGAGGCCCCCTGCCTCCGGCTGTGGGGACTCGCTTCCTTTGGGGAAGAAGAGGGGCTCATCCAAGATGCCAGACTGGAGGATGAGGAAGGGATCCGGGCCCCGTTGTCCCTCCCAGGAAACTTATATGAGGTTGGGGGGGGAGGGACGGTGATCTTTGGGAGGATGTGGGGAGCCGCCAAAATATGACTATTGCTTCTTTCTTGGGCTGCCTACCCCATGGGGATCTCATCTGACACTTGATCAGCTTTTTAAAATGTACTCTGGTCATCTTGAAAAGGAGGACTCCGAGAGAGGAGGGAGGTGAATTGAGTAAGTGAGGTTCTGTCAGTCTTGAAGCCCAAGAGTTATGGGAATGTCAGCTAACATTTGTCAAGTGCCTACTGTGTGCCAGGCACTGTGTTAAGACCTGGAAGAATGGGCTAATTCATTTCCATTCTTAACCTGATTTGCATCTTTGGGCTTTCTTCCTGCCTCCGCATTGTTATATCTATAGCAGTTTCATTTGACCCACATTTATGGGCTGCTACATTAACTGTAACATTGTCCAAGAAATACTGAAACTGCCCAAGCTCTGTAGGCATGCATTGGTTGAGGATATAGTGGGAGTGACAGGAGGTTTGTGGCTCAAGTGAAGATTGTTGAGGTGAGAGGTTTCTAATGGAATTTATTTTTTAATGATATACTTGAGTATTTATGCCATGTGTTTGACGCTACAAGTTACAAAAATGAATAAATCTTAAACCATTTAAGATGTTATAATTGATTAAGAGGATTACATGCACGTGTACCTGTGGAAAGGTAAATCAAAATTAGAGGAATTCATAGAAGGAATAAATCAAATCCTAATGGGAGAAGTGTAGAATAAGGAGAGGCTTAATTAAAGGGATGATATTGAAGATGGTGCTAGAAGTAGCATTAAATCACTAGATCAGTAAATTATTGGGTAAGTCACTTGAAGATCATTGAAACTCAGACTCTATCAGTTGTTTTGAGGACCATGTGAAAATATACTTGGAATTTGAAATTTTTAAAGTGTGGTGCACATGTGAGGTATTATTGGAGGGAGAGAGGCATTCCTTCCTTGGGAGAGGAAATAATAGAGGAATGAGGGAAAATTCAAAATGTTTTGGGAAGATATTGAATAGTTCTGTTCGGGAGAAGGAGTAGTAAAATAATTAATAATAGGATTAGAAGGTAGATTAGAGCCAGATTGTGAAGGAAATATAAATTCAAAGGTATGGAATTTGGATTTAATTTAGCACAGAATAATCAGTCATTCACCATGCATTTGACATATTCATTAAACATTTACTATTGGTCAGTTATCACCATAGGCATTGGGGATTTTAAAACTTCCAAATTAATATAATTAAAAATACACTCTATGAAGAGTTCTCTTAGTACTAAATAAAGTGAAATGGAGGGGAGAAAAGTGAAAGCAAGGAAACTAATTCAGAAGCTTCTGTAGTATCCCTGCTGAGAGGAAATGAGGCTCTAAATTAGAAAAATGGGAGTTGAAATGTAAAGGATTGGGATTGATGAGGAGAACTTCAAAAGATAGAGTCTACAAGACTTCACAGAGTTGAAAGGGATCAGAGACCACTTAATTCAAAGCTTTCATTTTGCAGATGAGGAAACTGAGGCACAGAGAAATTGAATGACTTGCTCAAGAGCTCTAGAGGGGGATCAGTACCTATTTTGTAATAACTTCCCCTCAACTCAAACCATCTTCTTTGAATTTCCCTATTTCATACTATGTACTTCACTCATGTTCTGTTCTCTTATCCCTACTGCCAACAGCCTGTTGCCAGTATCATTTCACTTTGAAATGATGCTACTAGCTCTTCCCCTCCAATTCATCCTTTTAGCACTGCTAGATTGTCCTTACATAGAGATATATAGATTGAATTCTCTACTCAGAATCCTTCAATAGTTCTTTATTGCCTACTGAATAAAATCCAAACTCCTTTTCCTGAATTCAAGATCTTTTGTGTATTAGTACCTCCCCTCTTTTACCAGTTCTATTTCATATACTTCCCCTCTAATGCTGTAGCCAAACCTGACTGCCATATTTGCAGCATACTTACACTTTCTTTCCATTTGTAACTTTCCTGACCCCATTCATTGACCACACTGATGATAATTTTCCTTGTCATCTGTTTTTCATTTTTGTATTTTTGAAGATTCTAACAATCCTTGAAATCAAGACAGCTCTCAATGGAATCTTCATCTTACCTCTATCAGATAATCATATTTACTTCTTTAAGGTCTGCATAAAACTTTGAATTTTAATATTAACTTATTAATTACATTAATATTATTAGTTATCTAAAATATATGATTATAACTATTACATATAATTGTAATTAATATTGATATATTATTAAATCATAAGCTTCTATTATATTTCTGTTTTGTATAGTAATTTTATATTTACTGTCTTGCACACAAGTTCATAATGAATGTTTGAATTTTTTGGCAATCCTATGTATCTTTCATCTTCAGTACTTTATTGTAAGCTTGTAGCAGGCAGTGACCTCATTGTAATTATCTTTTTCTTCCTACTACCTTGTTTTTATAGTGCTTTTGCACAGTGTGTTAAATTATTGAATTGAATTCTGTTTTGTACATAATTAAACATATTTATTTGTTGAAAAATAGTATTTCTATTTAGTCTTCCCATTTTATATACGAAGAGGATTTAAGAGATCTCATTGAACAACTTATCTTTAATATGTCATCTTTTAAAAAAAATTCTTTCAATAGCCAAATATCCCCTAAAGCCTGTAAAAATTCTTTCTTTGTTGAACTCTCTTTAACCATAGCTGTCAAAACTAAATTCAGATCTAGTATGCAGAATAGAAATTGAAATCTGAGGAAAAGACAGCTAATGTCAGAGAAAGCAAGACCCATAGATTGGAGGCCAGAATAAGTAATAATGACAAAGGCATAGTTAAAACCAGAAGATTCAATGTTAACTTATCTTCAGCCAAAGCAAAAAAGACTCACAGTCCAGATATTGAGGAAATGAAAATTCAGGAGATTTAAAGTTCAATAACTAAATTAGTTTAAAATGTAAAGGCAGGTACTAAGATGTAGAACAGAACTGATTAGGTTAAGGCCATTGTACACAACTGTACAGAGGAGACCTGATGAAAAGTCAGGATTTGATTGGCAACTGATTGGCCTTTCAGGATGAAGTTAGAGTCAAAAATGACTCCAGAGTTTTAGAGAGCCTGAAAATAGAAATAGAAAAATCCATTTAAAAGGATGGACGA
>JAJPUD010001410.1:301010-339692 GCA_023553655.1 Myrmecobius fasciatus | reverse complement strand
ATTCCAAAATCTTTGTCTCTATAGTAATTCATTTGAACTAAAGTCAATATTTTTTCAAGAGTGATTCAGGTGACCAAAACCATATAGAGAGAGGGCAGAAGATGAGATGACAGAACTTTGGGGGAATAGGAGAAGGAAAAGATAATGGTGATAATCTGACATTGAAGCCATATGGGATAAAGGGAACTTCAAAAGCAATTAGCTTTATAAGATGCTATAAAGAAATAAGAGTAGGAAGAGGATTAGGAAAAAGCCATTAGATTTGATGATCTTCAAAATAGAAGAAATCTAGTAAAGGTGGCAGAAATAGATTTCAAAAAGTTACAGAGTGGCAAAGAATGAAAAATATTGAGTCTAGCATTATGGTGAAGAAATCCTGGAATTAGTGACAAAAAGTAAAGATTTGAGAAATTTTTTTTTGGATATCTAAATTGGTCCACAGTTCATACAGATAAATACAGATAATTTATTAATTCTTGACTTTGTATGACAGACTGCTTCATGGGTATTATGTTTACTCAGAACCACTCAGTGACTAAAAAGAGACTTTACGTGGGGTATGATTTAAAAAAACTTCATATATAAGGTACAGTAGTACTATTAGTAAATCCTTTGGGAACAAAACTATACAGTTAAAAACAAAGAAAATTTTCAGAATCTAGGAGGCGAAATTGTTTACACCTGTATGAACTCACTCTACGACTTGTATACATTTATCAGGGCCAACTTGAAGGTAAACAAGGCCAATTCTAGGCAAAATCTTGATGCCTTCAAAGTTTGTCCTTGTTTCTGTTTTCTTTATCCACTTTGGTAGCAACACCTCAGTTCTCCATTTGTCTTACTCCTCTCTCATTTGCTTAGCAAAACATGCCATTTATTCTTGTGGATTGAATGATGGCAGAAGTCATTGACACCAAAGTGTTAAACCTTTTATCTCTAATTAATTGTGAAAAATGGGAGGGGGGAGTAAAGGCCTTAGGGTGGGGAAAGAAACTTTAAAGCAATTTCTGCCTTTGTAGCAGGTGGTAAGGTAGACTGATTTGTCTTTTGGGGTGTCTAGGTAGAAGAAACAGGAATAGTTATGATAAGACAGACTGTTGGACATCAGGGACACAAGAGCCTTTTCTTTTCTGGCTTTCTTCCTTTCTTTGGCTTTTTCTAGGCCTGGAGTCATACTTCTGTTCAATCAAACATTTCCACATAAGACAGTCTCTTCCCAATATCCCAATAGTAACTTAAGTCCAGCATCCCCTACTTTTGCCCAAAAATTCTGTGATACATTTCTATACATTTACATCTAAAGAGGCAGATGAATTATCCATGTGTGTACATTTGACTGTGTAATTATTTCAATTAATGATTTTTTCTTATCATAATCCTTTATCTTAGGTCCTAGAAAGCATCTTTATGTACCTCTAATATAGTTTGTCTTTGAAGTTCTAGTCAAAAATGTCTTATTGAAACACATTTTCTTTAGTGGTCTTTCTATGCTTTTGGAATGTTTAGTAGATTTGCAGAGGTGGGGCTGCTCTTTTAAATTTGTTTTTGTTTTTTTAAACAATCTTAATGCCATCTTTAATCTGAATAATTTATAATTATTTAGCTTAGTAGGTAAGAGTAGTAGTTATACTAGTAATAATTATACTAGGAAATAGGAGCCCTTTCAGTTTTGTGTGGTTGTAAACCAGTCTTTTAGCACCTATCTGCTAGGGTTTTGAGGATAAAGCAAGATAATATGTGGGAAATACTTTGAAAAGCTTAAAGCATATAAATGCTAGCTATTTTTTATAATTATAAATCATATTTAGTCCTTCCCATATCACCATTTGGTTGAAACAGTATATTAAAAATACTTTTAAGTTCATCAGAAAATTATATTGTAGAAATCCTAGAAAATGTTATTAAACATTTTAGAATACTTTCCTAATTTTTAAAAATAATACAAACAGTATTTGGGGAAAAAAGAAAAACTATCTTTTAGATTAGCCATCTTTTGGAATGAAATATCTATTCTAACTTTTAAAAATTTCATTACTGTGTAGAGGTTTTAATTCCTCTTAGAGAAGTAGGGAACATTATCTTTGAATGTCTTTGAGTTTGGGGACCCTATCTTAGTCACCTTTGGAGTTCTTTCCAACACTTTGCATATCGTCTTGCACTATGACATTCAGTACTCCTATTTTGAATAAATTGTTTGGGTTTTTGTTTTGGTTTTGGTTTTGGTTTTTGTTTTTTTTTTTTTTTTTTTTAGTTTCTGAGGAGACTGTTCAGCCCTAAGTGCAATGGAGTTAGAAGAGAACTCAGTGCTTATAGGAATTAATAAGGAGGAATTTAGATATAAACATAAATATTTCATTAAAGGGGAGAGACCATGAAAAGGGATCTCATTCTAACTTGTGGTTTTTATTACCTGTATAATAATAATAACCGTGTAAAGTGCATGATCCCATTCTTTAGAAGGACAAAATGCTCAGTCAAAATTAACTTTTTTTAAAATATTTTGTTCAGAAAAATGAAATAAAGACCTAGTATCTCAGCTTTATCCTCTGATTATTACTTTGGAGCTCTAAAAATAGTGTTACTTTTTCTCAACTATGTAATTGTAAACATTTAAAAATTTTGTTGATATTAGAAGAAATTCAGACTTGTCCTTTGGGTGACCTTAAAATTTAATTCCTTGGAAATTGATTCCATGATTCACAACTATACAAAATAATTGGAAAATATTAATTTTTAAAAGGTAATGCTTTGTTATGGGGAAGATCACCAATTTGCTTCTGTTCAATTCTGGTTTTCCTCCAATATTTAGCCATAATTTCTTAGGTAACAATCAATAAACATTTAGTTTCTGGCCAGGATATATGTGCTGATGAACTAGCTGTATGGATTATCTAATTAACAATGTTATAGTTTGAAAATTAGACTTTTTAAAACCACTTTTTTTCTGTGTGTATTTATTTAGACCAAGTCTTGACTAAATATGGATCTCTTTTAATATTTTTTGTAATATTTTAAGGTTTGATGCATCAATAGAGAGATAAACAATAAAAGGATAAATTGGAAGATCTTATATTTATTTTTTTAAAAATCCTTTGATTTGGATCCTATTGCAAACACTTTATCAATTGTACATCTCCTTGTTTTATGTCTCATTTAATTTTATTGATCAGGTGATAAGTAAACAAAATTATCTCTATTATATCTTTCAGGGGATTTGGTATGATTTTGATATACATAGGAGATATCTTATTGAGTAAGTGCTTACCCAATCAAATGCTATTTTCATAAGCAACAAACAAACAAGCATAGTGGAATCTTATATTCTTTATATTTTTTAGTCATTGTATGATTGTGATACATATTGTAGAATATAATTTATGATAAGGCAAACTTTTAGGCATATATAAGTTCTGTTGTGTCTGTAGTGAAAATATGCTTGTGTTTCTTGAAATAGGCATACTGCAAACTGGTTTGGCTATTTGAAGAATATTACATGGTGAAAGAAATGACCTAGCGAGAACATTATAAAACAGATGGTGTATCAAGAACAGTTTTGATATGTGGGAAATACTGTAGTTCTAGAGTTGGATTTTTCTTCCTTTGAAAGAGCCCACTATGAGATTTGCTGATGGAGAGCTTAATTTAATTTTTTTTTCAATTAGACATCACCAATTAGAAAGAAAAATTAAAATTCTCTTCTCTTTAGTAAGATCCCTTAAAAGTAGACATCGCTATAAATTCTCCATTTTTAGTTGAAATATCTGCTAATTTTCTACTTGTAACAAATATTCCCAAGCTTTGGTTCATCATAATCATCTTTGAATTACCTCTGGACAAGGACTAGATGAATGTAAATTTCCAATTACTGTGTTTTATTTGGTGAGTAGGTGGGTCACAGAAATGTTTTATTTTTTAATATTCGTTCTGAAGTACATCTGAAGCATCACTCCACTTTAAATTGTTAAACAGTACTTGTGTTCCCTTTTATCTTTCACAGGCATCTGGTTATCACTCATAGCAGATGTTTTGGGTAAAGCGAGGGAGAGATGTTCATTTCTTAGAAAAGAAAGGCCAACAAATCTTTTAATAGCTATTGAAATAACTGGAATTTCTAACATCATGTAAGATGTACTCTCAGGTGCCACATTTTATATGGGATATTCCTAATGCTCCCATTTACTAATAATCTTTTTCCTTATTTTCCCCATTGTTTCTCTTTACTTTGTATATATTTAATTTTGTATATGTGATATTCTTCCCACTAAAAAGTAAGCTTCTTGAGGGCAGAGATTGCTTAATTTTTAACTTTGTATCTCCAGTGCCTAGCATACTTCCTTGTATTTTGTCACTTAATGATTGCCTGTTGAACTGAATAGAATATTTCAAGATGATCTGGAAGATGGCTGTATATTTTCCCCAACAGTGTTAGTGCTACCTCTCTTTTCAGCTTTGAAACTTCTGCTGTGATATATAAACCCTGTAATCAAAAATTCTTTGGGAAAAGTCATCCCAAAGGGAATGGAGAAATTCTCAAAAAATAAAATTATAAAAATGCAAAAATAAATAATTCTCATGATGAAAAGGTAGAATTGATGAAAGAAACCAGTGTTTGATGCACAGCAAATTTAACAACTGACGAAAGAGATAGAAGCAAGGATAAATGGAGAAGATAAATGCAAACATGTGGCATTCCTATAAAAATTGTGTTAGGAATCCTAAAACTCCGTGAGTTCAAGTTAGTAAGAAGTGCTCAGGACAACAAAAACAACTAAGCTTTTAAAGCAAGTTATCAAAGAAGAGAACAGGACTACTGGTTGGGGTGTAGGGGATGAAAACAGGCACAGAGAAGAGAGATCTATTCAGCTCTTGGTTTGCTTTTATATTTTTCTGACAAAGAGATAATTCTGAGGCTTAAAAAGGATAGATTAAAAACAGCTAATGGGGACTTGAAACTGGGAATGAATAGGGAGATGGATCCAAGCTTAGATGAACTATATCCCACGGTGCTGAAAGAACTAACAGATGTTGTTGTTGAGCCACTGTCAGTTATCTTTGAAAGAACATGGAAATTGGGAGAGGTGTTTATTAGAGGTTTAGAGAATACCAAATATGTTTGCATACTTTAAGGGAAAAAAAGCCTGAAGAGTCTATAAGTTATAGGCTAGTGAAGTCCTTATAGAATATATTCTTCTTGAGATTAGAGATTCTATTTCTTTCATATTTGTCTCCCTAGAAATTAACACATGCCTGATACATAGTGGGCACTTCAAAATGCTTATTGATTGAATCATTCAGTATGCATACATTAAGAACTCATTCTGTCAGACACTAGGCTGAACACTAGAAATATATATGGGGGGAGGGGAGGGAGAGTTATTGAACTCAGTTTTATTTATTTATTTATTTAATTTTTGCATTGTAATACTTTTATTCAACTATAAAATACAGATGTTTTATCTACCTGTACAATATTCCATAGGAAATTAATTATAAAATTCTAAAAACAGGATAGTGGCTTTAAATTAAAACTATTTGCTATCTAAAATTCATCAAATGAAATGAAAAGAATGAAATAAAAGATTTAAAGTTTGCAATTTTTGATTTATTTCATTTGATTCTCAGAAGAACAAAAACCTGCTATTATTAGCCTTATTTTATAGATGAGTCAGTTTAGGCTCAGAAAGATTAAGCAAAGGGATTATACCGCCAGAAAATTCTCAAGTGGGATCAAACTTGAGTCCAAGTCCATAATGTTAATAATAATGCTTCCACTTATAAAAGACAAGGAAAGAAAGCAATAAATTAGTTACTGTCTCCTTCCTAGGAAATCCCAAGTGATGTCTCCATATTCAGTCACATGTATGTATGTCTTTTATCATTCCTTATGTGTCTATGTATAACATGGTCACCAAATGTCACAAAAAGGCCAATGCACTGCTAGCAGACAGCGTTAGCATGGGACTATGCTCAGTTTTCTTGATAAGGCTGGATTTCCTAATGAGAAAAGTCAGGAATGTCTTCATTTTTAATTGCTTATTTTGTGTAGAGTGATACCTGATTTATGTCCAAACTAAGTTGATTTTGGTGAGATTGCACAAATGAAAAATCATTAGGGATTTATCCTTACTGAAGCACCAGTTCATTGTACAAATAAATAATTGCAGAAAAAGATACATAGGGGAAAGAAAGGAACCTGTGATTTCATTGATATAGGGAGTCTTTAGTGAAGAAACTTCTACCAATGTAGGCTACTACCATTCCTGCAACTTTTGATTAGAGAATTGTCTGATGCAAAGTTATCAAAACTTTTGGTCCAAGAACCAAGTCTGACCCCAGGCACTCTCAGGGCTTACAATTTAATGGAAGAAAATAACACACAAAAAGAAGATGAAAGGAGATAGGACCTGGCTTAGGGGCATGATAAAGACTGGAAGAGTAGGCTGTGACCACCTCTTTAAATGAAAGTTTTGGGAGGAAGTTCATCATAAAGCCCTACAATCATAGCATACTGATGGTATGTGAATACCAAGGCTGATAGGATTTTAAAGGATTTCTGTTGAGAAGGTAGGGGTTTTTTGAGGTGAGGGGAATGGGAAGAGGGTAAAGGAAAGGGAGGAATTGATGAAGTCTAAAGGAATCCAATGGCTAGTGAACATTTAGTTTAAAGAATTTACTGATTTACTGATACTGATTTAAAACATTGCTAAATTTTGTTGTAAACAAGAATACAACCTAGGAAGCAGCTACTTTCAATCTTTGATTAAAATTTGGCTAATTTGAGGGATTATCTGTGATGGTTTTTCAAAAACTTTCCATTAGGTAGAATGGCAGTAGTAGTTTCACAGGCTTTGTGTTTTTTTGTTTGTTTTTGTTTAATTTTTTTTAATCATCCTGTTAACACCATATAAGCAATTGAAGTAAAGTCATTCATTGTCAAAGTATTTAAAGTCTAAATTGTAAGTGGAAGCCAAAACTAAACCAAATAAATATAAGAATGTATATAAAAAATAAAGTAGGAGCAAAATTCAGATTCAAATATGGTTACTCATAGTTTAAAATAGTTTAATATTTACACTCTATATATTTTTGGTTCTTGTTTTAATGGCATGTGGATTTCAAACCATAAAGAAAATCTTACCTGAATATAAATTCAGTGGAGGTTTCACTTCATAGGTCAAGTATTAGAAAGGAAAATTTATCTTGGCATATATGTCTAGCTTTAGCAGCCTAGATAGTGAAGGAAAAGCAGGAAAAGAGTATGGCATGTCCAGGGAGTTAGACTTGGAGAATAAGATGTAGGGAGAGGTGAGAAGCCTCAGAAAGGACAGGGAGAGGGCAGGAGAGACAGTCAGCAGGGTGGTCTAGGGCTGAAGTAGGGACATTAGAAGAAAGGAGGTGAGAGGAAGATGGATCTTGAACTAGGGAATTGATCCTGTATGGAATCTGGAGTGAGAAGACTTGAATGAGAGTCCTGATACTGCTCTTTTGTGCCCTTGAGACCCGGGAGTGAGGGAGGGGGGAAGTAAAGGGGAGAGGGGGGGCAAGAGGCAGGATCACTTCATTTTCCAGGCATAAATTTTTAGACAATTAAAATGAGGGGATTGGATCAAGAGGATCTCTGAGGTTCTTTCTAGTTCTAGATATACTATGAATGTTTATTACATATCCATATGTTCTTTATTTAATATGTTTACCATTGATGTATATAATTTATAGTTTATGTCAATATGTGGATCTATGAATATAGTTGGTAGATAATGTGGTATAGTGAATAGAGCTCTGGACCTGGAGGTAAGAAGTCCTGAATTCACATTCAGCCTCGGATACTATTGTGACATTGGGATAAGTCACTTAATTGCTGTATGTTTCAGTTTCCACAGCTGTAACATGGTGTTAATAATGGTGCCTACCTTCAAGAGATTTTGTAAGGATCCAATATGAGATGGTATTTGTAAAACTGTTAGCATAGTGCTTAGCACATATTTGTTTCCTTTCCCTCCTCCCCACATATGATTTGTGGGAAAGAAATGTGACAATGGATTTAAGGGATGATTAGGAGCATTGGTAAATCTAAAAGGATCTCATTAGCAGAGGAAGACAAAGAACAGTACTTTTCTTTGCAGTCTGTTCAAATTTGAACTATTTCTCTATGTCCTCATCAAGTATTTCAGTGAAATTTAAGATGGGAGTTACTAATCTGTTATTCAAAATCAGATTTAGCACTCAGCCCCTCTCTCCCCCATTGGAAAAAAACAAAGATTAAACTATGATTGCAGTCTTTTAAGAAGCAGACAGTTCAGTTTTAGCATGAATAACAGACAAAAGTGATATTGATGCAAATTTGTTTGCAAATTCACACTTAATCATTTAAGCACTTATATGCTGCTTTCACGTTAGATCGTATTATTTTCATAACAATTTTATGAAATAGGATATGTATTTTCCTTTATTTATAGATGAGCAGACACCAAGAAAATTGAAATGACTTACTCAAATTTTTTTCAGCTAGTTAGTAGCACAACCAAAACTAGAACCTAGTTTCTTTATGCTTTTCTTTACTCTAACATATTGAATAGAGTGAGTTTTGCTATAGTAAATTAGCAGATTTTAGTTTCTATGAAATAGTGGGTTTCAATATGATATGATTAAACATGTTATTAGGTGCTAGCAAATATTGATTGACTAATTGATTTGAGTGCCTATTATGTGCCAGGCATTGTACACTAAGTGCTAGAAATAGACATTTTAAAAAAGGAAAATTGTCACACTGATGAGGAAAACCATACAAAAAGGAAGCTGAAAAGGCTGGAATGTTGAGCCCTCTGTAAAAGGAGCATATGGGAGAGAGTTTTTTGTTTGGCCCTCACAGAAAAGCAGAAGTAACTGAGGGTACTATTGAGGTATGAGTAGAAATTTTAATTAATAATTAAAAGAGGCATAAGTTTGAAAATCAAGCAGTACAAAGATATTTTTAACCAAAGACTTGATAGTGATAATGTATCAAATTTAATATGGCATACATATCTAGCTTTTGAGTCTGTGAAATGAGTTAATTTTTATTCTTAGAAACTAATTTGAAACATTTTGAGATCACTTGATGGTACCCATCTTGTGAAAATGGTTTTTAAGGACCATAGTGGCTTGATTTTCACATTCTAAATAAAACTTGTCTTGTCAATTTTTCTTGGAAACAGGAGTACCAACTGTTGAATAATTATTAAAGTTGCATTATTTGCCATAGCTTATTGATAAATTACTCACTTGAACAGTCAGGATATGTATAATAATCCAATGTGCTTCTCTGTCCCTTTCAGAATTTGTTTCTGAGCTATGTGATGACTCTACCTCATTTACATTTACTCCTATGTAGAGTCCCACGTTGAGTGGTGAAGAGGCAACTAGTATAAATGGGAAAAGCCTGAAATTTGGAGTCAAAGAACAGGGTTCAAATTCGTACTTTATCAATTATTTCTTTTGATATTTTTATTCTTTTTTGGTGATGATTTTATTCTTTACTATTT
Organism: Myrmecobius fasciatus; assembly: GCA_023553655.1. Taxonomy (NCBI): domain Eukaryota; kingdom Metazoa; phylum Chordata; class Mammalia; order Dasyuromorphia; family Myrmecobiidae; genus Myrmecobius; species Myrmecobius fasciatus. Next base: position 330,171 of record JAJPUD010001410.1, on the reverse strand, counting down.
TTTCTCACTGCTATTGTTTGTCTTCATTGTTTCTTCTTTCCAAACCATTAATTTTCCCTTCCTTCTTCCTCCTTAGATATTTCAATAGTTAATATTTTAGGAGCATTTTACAGAGACTTTGTCAGCTTTTGTATTCTTCTGCTTAAGAAGTTGCTAATGGTAGCCAATGTAAAACTTGACAGATTTGTTTTAGATCTAATAGCTAGATCCTGAATTTAGGAATGAGATGAATTTTTAATCTTTCTAGAGAAGAAAAGAAAACCTTAATTATCTTCCCATTGCTTGTGAAATAAAATATGTCTTTACCCAAGCATTTAAGGCCCTCTAAAATCTTCTACCTTGTCTTTACTGTCTGATTTTACCCTCTTCTTCCCTGTTCATACATTCTTCCAGTTAACTCAGACTCAAAACCCTTATCTGGTCCTTCCTTTGCTGCCTCCATGCATTCATGATAGCTATCCTGATGCCAGAAATTTGTTCTTTCTACCTGTGATTACTGAAATCCTTTGCTTTCATGAAAGCCCAGTTTCAGTGCTCCCTTTTCCATGAAACCTTCTCTAATTCTTCCTTAACCCAGTTGAAAGTGATCTCTTCATACTTTTATAGAATTTTGTCTTGATCTCTCCTTTGCTGCCTTTATTTTGTCACTGAATTACTCAAATAATTCTTTCACAGTTGTATTTATGAATACCTTATCTGTCCTCAAAAAGTTTAAGCTTTCTGAAGGCAAAAACTATTTTGTTTTCCATTTTGGTACCTTTAGTATCTAGCACAGTGCTTTGTACATAGGGTTTCTTTTCTTTTTTTTTTTTTTTTAATTAATGCAAATCCATATTCACTCCTGCTCCTTGCTAAGAAGAGGAGGAAAAAAAGAAATAGAAAAGAAAAATGTGAAACATATTTTCCCTACTTGGGCATGTTTAAAAAATGTGTCTTTATCTGCACTTGAGTCTGAAAGCATATATATGGTACAGCAAATAAGAGTGCTGAGCCTGAAGTCAGGAAGACTTAAGTTCATAAATGGCCTTAAGACAATTAATAGCCATGTGACTCCAGGCAAGTCACTTAACATCCATTTGCCTTAGTTTCCTTAATTATAAAGTGAGATTAATAATAGCACCTATCTCCAGTAGGTTTTGTGAGGACCAAATGAGAATATTTGCAAAGTATTTTGCAAACCTTAAAGGGCTATATAACTATCTATTTGATTTTGGTTGTGGTGGTAGTGATTGTTTCTACATATTGGTTGAGTTCCTTTTTTCATCTCTTTGGAGGGATAGATTACTGTAATAGTAAAATCACTGGATCAAAGAATATGTACAGTTTAGTAATTTTTCAGATCTAGTTCCAAATTGATTCCAGAATAATTGGATCAGTTTACCCCTCTACCAACAGTGCATTAATATACTTACTTTCCTAATAACTCTTTCAGTTATTTTGATCAGTTTTGCTAATCAATTAGATTTAAAATAGAACTTCAGAGTTGCCTAAATTTGCATTTCTCTATTAGTGGTGTGAAGCTTTTTTCCAGGTGGCTATTGATTATTTGGATTTCTTCCTTTAAAAATTGCCTCTTTCATATCCTTTGACCAATACAAATTACCACTAACAGGCAGATAAGCACAAGAATCCTACTGAAACTGACTTAAGACTCTGTCCTTCATCCAGCACAGAGTTCAGTAGCAATCTTCAGGGAAATAGTTCCTGGTGAGGAGGAACAATTGCCACTCAAAGATGGTAAAGTTGAAGCATCAAGACACCCTGGGGGAGAGACAGGAGACAGAGATGCCAGGCAGTTCAGACCACTTTGATGACCATCTCCTCTGAGACCTTATTAAAAAACAACTCAGGACTCTGAATCTTAAGAGTCTTGGGAGTGATGGTGTCTCTCAGACCACCAGATTAGCTTAAGTTAAGTGACTTGCCTAGAGTCACACAACTAGGAAGTATTAAGTATCTGAGGTCAAATTTGAACTCAAATCCTCCTGACTTCAAGGCTAATACTCTATCCACTGCGCCATCTAGCTGCCCCCACCAGATTAGCTTTCAATCCAACTCCTGCAGCCAAAACTGAAGAGATGGATCATTGTGGAGAAGAATTCCACCTTCCTCATCATCATTGGTAACAATGTCTGACCAGTCACCACCAATAGATAGAAAGGCACATGGACTGCACTAGGAAGTGGTAGCATCCTGAGACTTCTATTCTGTTTGCAGCCTAGTTTTTGAAGCTGTAATCTGGGAAAGCAACTCCTTTGAAGAATGGCTAATCATTCTATGAATTTTCAGCCAATTGTTCCCTTTAGGCAGACAAGCCAGCCTATTAAAAGAGACCCTTTACAAGGGACCCTGAAGAGAATTGAGGTACTATGTGCCATACAAGTAAGATCACTACCACGCCATTGACCACCATTTTCCCTTGGACTACAGTGGATGTAGCCCAGGACTATGAACCCAAGAGCCTTTGGAATAGCAATGCTTGCTTGCTTTTTTTTTTCTCTTTTTTTTTTAATTAAAGCTTTATTTACAAAACATTATGCATAGGTAATTTTTTAACATTGACCTTTGCAAAGCCTTGTGTTCCAAATTTTCCTATCCTTTCCCCCACCCCCTACCCTAAATGGCAAGTAATCCCATACATGTTAAATATGTTAAAATATATGCTAAATCTAATTTATGTATACATATTTATACAGTTATCTTGCTGCACAAGAAAAATAAGATCAAGAAGGAAAAATAAAACTAAGGAAGAACGCAAAATGCAAGCAAACAACAACAGAGTCAATATAGCAGCACTTTCAACACACAGCCATCTTCCTGAGAAGCAGTGGCGGTGGTGATGCAGCTGTTGCTGCAGGTGTAATAGCCATATTTATAAGAACAGATTTTTTTTTCCTCTATCCATAGCTATGAAGTTATTTTTCCTCACTCTTAATTTGTGATGTCACCCCTATTTTTAAGTCACGTACCCATTTGGACCTTCTCTTGGCATACATTTTGAGATATTAGTCTTTTTGTAAATTCTATCAGAATGCTTTCTTAGCAGTTTTTATCAAATATCGAGTAAGAACTCGGGATAAGATCCCAGTAGCTAGGATTGTTGGGTTTATCAGACACTAGACTCTGTATCAGGCATGTATCAGGCTCATTTGCTTCCTTATATTGTATATATAATTTATTCAACTTAATCACTAACAAGTCATTTTGTTGAGTATTACTTTGTAGTATAGTTTGAAATCTGGTGCTGCTAGGCCTTTTTCTTCACCTCTTCCCCTTTTTTCATTATTTTCCTTAAATTACCTAGTTTCTTCAGATGAATTCATCTATCTTGATAAAGTAATTCTTTGGTAACATATTGATATGGCCCTGAATAAATATATTAATTTAGATAGTGTATTTGTGTATCTTAAAATATTAAGAGAGTAGTTGCCTGAGACCATTTATGTTAAATAACATTTCACTAGTTACTACAGGCAATTTGTATGAGAAGTAGGACAGAATCCAAGGGTAGTTCTTTACACATTATGCCGTGCTGCTTGATTCTCTGGAAGCCCCCTATCCTCTCCTTTAATTTCTTACAATAATTTTGTGGGCTTCCTCTATATCTTACAACAGTTTTATATGACCTTTTTTTCTTTTCCCATATTGGAGCTCATAACTAAGATAACCTAGAAACTGAAGGAGACATGCAAGCTACTTGCATATCCCTACACTGCCATCTCTATTTCCACTCTTCCATCTTTCTTACTGCCTCTTCCACTCCACTAACTATATATTATTCTTTAAAAAGAGTCTTTTTAAAACATAAGAAAGATCTAGAATTAGAGAAAGAAGCTTCCAACCAACTATAATCTGTTTTCAGAGATTTCACCAAAATAAATGAAACATTAGACATATCATAGCTCTTTTTCATGCAGATAGATTATAGCCTTGTTATAGCAAATGTTTGCTGAATTTGTTTTTGAAATTCAAATGGGTAGGTTAAAAAAAAAGATACTTTATCAATGTAGAGAGCATTGGTTTTCAAGTTATACTTCAAACTTGAGATTACCTAGGATCTCAAATCCCTACTACATCCCCCCAAAAATCATGGAGGGGGCTGAACAATATTTTCTGGGCATATGTGGAATAGAAATTACTCCATTCATAATTTTTTCCTTTTTTCCCCCATGAGTTCAGAGAATGTAATTCAAATTTGGAGAGTTACTATTCTTTTCAAATGATTATAATAATTTGGGAAAAGAAAATGCATTTCTCTATGGTCTTTTTTAGTTTGCTTGAGCAGGAGTCTTGGGTGCCAAGATGAACTTGCTAAATTCTATAATATCTGAATATATGGGATTTGTTGAGCTGTAGCCAACTTCCCCAAGGGACATTTGGCAAAGTCCTGAGAAAATAAGCAGAATAGCATAATGGGTGCTTATATGTATTTGTATATTTGTGTACTTGAATTTTATAAAAGTCTAAAATTAGAAGAAAAATTTTCATTTCTCACTATATAAAGTGTGGAAACAATTCATTTGAGGAATGTTTTTCTACAATTGGGACAACTCCATAAAGATACAGAAAAATAGAAAAAAACACAATTATATTCTTTTAAAAATTAAATTTTGTTCAATTAATAGTTATTAGCATTTATTTTCTTTTCTTACCCCCTTTGCAACTGAACACACACCCCCTCTCAGAAAACAAACCCATAACAAATAAGTATAACCAAACAAAGCAAGTTCCTGTACTGACCATGTCCAAAAAACTATGTCTCATTTAGTATCTATCAGGAAATGAGTAGCATGTTTCATTTTCAGTCCTTCATAACCCAGTCTTTTGTAAAAAAATTATTGCAATGTTGCTGATATTTATAACTTTTTCAATAAAATAGAAACATTTATTTCTTTGGAGAAAATAAGTTTAATATCATTACTCAAATATGCCAAGCTGATCTTTACTTCTGATCTATTTTGTCTATTCTCATTAAAAAAATGAAATGAAAAACTAAATCATAGTTATCAAACACAAGACACTTTTCAAAAGAACTATATGTAATTTTTTTCCTTATTAAATTGTAGCTTAAAGTAAATTTAACATACTTGGGGGGGGGGGAGGGAAGAAGAGTCCCTTCCTCATTTCACTTTCCAGGATTATTTCTAGTGAAGAAAAGAGATGTTGCCTTCAGATTACTTAAGACTGTATGTAATTGCTTTGTTCTCTTTTTCAGGATGTGAGAGCTTCATGGTGCACTGGTGGGGAAGCTGAGTTTGTAAACTACCCCAATGGATGCAGATAGTGATGTTGCATTGGACATTTTAATTACAAACGTAGTCTGTGTTTTTAGAACCAGATGCCATTTGAATTTAAGGAAGATTGCTTTAGAGGGAGCAAATGTAATTTACAAGCGTGATGTTGGAGTAAGTGAAATTTAAAATGTGGAATACCTAATTTAAATTTAAAAAGCTTTGATTTTGAGCTGAGACACATTATTTACAGTCTTGTCAAGGAATTCATTGACTACATACATATTTTGTTCTGTCAAATTTCATGTATCTCTAAGAATACTTCACAATTCTTTAAAAAGTATATTTTGAATAAGCAGTTCTAATTTATATTGTGTTATTTTTTGAACCTATAAATTTGAAGGATTTAACTTCTGTTAAGCTGTAGAAAAGTTTGCTTAAATAACTATTCATATTTAAATCTCTACCTTTTAAAATGTCAAAAAATTTAAAGGAAAAAAGGAAATTGGTCATTTGCATTTAAGTTTTGGAATAAATCTGTGACAGTAAAATTCTTTTGTGGTGAGATTATGACTATACTAATTAATTGGGGAATCCATGGTACAAGAAGTATAACACTAAAATAAATAGCATATAGGTAATCCACATGTTAGTTTATGTTTATAGCTTGGTTTCATATTGATATTGAAGCAATTAAGACGGACTTAAATAGACAGAAAAAAAAATTAATTGTTTAAAGCTACAATTAGTTACTCTAGAGGTTAAAAACTTTTTTATGTTTTCTTCTAACTTAAGAAATTACTTTTGAATATTAACATTTGCTATCTTTTTTTTTTGGTTTTTTTTTTTTTGCAGAAAGTGTTAATGAAGCTTAGAAAACCTAGAATTACAGCTACAATTTGGTCCTCAGGAAAAATTATTTGCACAGGAGCCACAAGGTAAGTGATATCTAAAATTTTTTTCTATAAAAAAGGTTAACTTTTTCATAGGTTTTTTTTGTTTTTTTTTTTATTCACACTCGTGATTTCATTAGTATATATGGAGCTCCGTGGTGAGGAACCTCCCACTTATGACAACATATATTTTCTTGATCTGTTTTGTTACTTAGTCTTAGTTTCCTGGAGCATTGAGTAGTTATGTAATTTGCCCAAGGTCATAAATCCATTTTGCTCATTTTTTCCAATTTCTCTTTTCTTAAACAATAGTGAAGAAGAAGCTAAATTTGGTGCCAGGCGATTAGCCCGAAGTCTACAGAAACTTGGTTTTCAGGTAAAGTACATAAAAATTGAAAATATTTGGGATGTGCATTTTTAACTTAAGATTAGTTTGTCAACAAGCACTGTTCCAGGTGCTGTCCTGAGTGTGGGGGTACAAAAGAAAAAATGAAACAGTATCTTCCCTCAAGTAGCATATAGAATTAAATACAGATAGATGCAAAATAAATGCAAAGTCATTTGCAAGGAGTGTGTGGACAACAATAATTAGAGTAAGGTTGGGGTAGTGTGGAGGGATGAGGACATTTTTTCTGGAGATCATCTCTATCTTTATTCATGTATCCTCAGCATTTAGCAAGATACAAGACATATAATAGGCACTAAATAAATACTTATTGATTGACTGAATAGCAAAAAGGCCAGCTTGTCTGTAGATCATAGATTGTAATTGAAGTAAATAATTGTCGCAAAAATTTCTAATTTAAATGTGGCTTTCTGTGCTTCGTAATAAATGCTAGACTTCAGAATATGGTAGTTATACATCAATATGGTAGGTAATCAGTAATTAGCTGTGCTCTTTTGTTTCTTACCATGTTCTTCACTAGTACTTTAAAAAATTGATTCATATATTTCTTAAATCTAGCCTAAAAGAGAAGATGGACTAGCTGTGATTGAATAGGAGTTCTCAGTTTATGCCTTTTTTAGTTCATTTTTATTAATCATATTTCCCTGTCTCTTACTGGAAAGGAAAACCTTGATGAGTGAAAACAATCAGTTAATGCTTTTCTTTAGAGTACAGAAGATTTATCACTCACCTCTTTTTCTTTAGCTTTTATTACCAGATAGCAATGGATACATTAAGTTGGCTTTTCAGAAGAAAGATGAACCAACCCTTGCTCTCTTTGTATTATAAAAAAATACATTCATGGATTAAAGATATTATGAGTTTCTTTTTAGTATTTAAATTAAGTATTGATTTTCCCCCCTCCCTCCTTCCACTGTGGAAAAAGTAAACCCTAATCATAGTAGTATTCACTTGATTCTAATAAATTAACTCACAGGTGTCACAGCAGGTAGAATTAGGATACATGAAGTTTTCTCAGAGCTTTTTAAACTTATTACTTGTCACAATGATAAGTGTAATATGTCAAAGAAATTTGTATATGCTTAATATAGGCTCATTTAATAAGCTGTTTAGCTTAGAGATCAACCTTGTTTGATCCAAGCTGACAGACTAACTTGCAAGAAAACTACTCATAGTTTTCATCCTAGTCCCATATTTTCTTAAGTTGTACAACTGTGATGTAGGGATCGACCTCAAAAAGGTTAAGTTACTTAATCCAGATGGAATAATTATCTGATCTTCAGAAGAGCAGTACTTGAGGCCAGATCCCCCATCACTATCTACAGAGCATACTGCTGTACTAAGTCCTCACTGTTAACTTCTTTGATCATTTGCTTGACAAGAGATCCAGACCCACTGATATTATTCTTGGGGAAAAATGCCTTAGGATAACCAGATGTCTTGTTTTTCAGAATAATTTACTTGATTCTGCTTTTTTCTTCCTAAAGGTAATATTTACAGATTTTAAAGTCGTTAATGTTTTGGCAGTGTGTAACATGCCCTTCGAAATTCGATTGCCAGAATTCACAAAGAACAATAGGCCTCATGCCAGGTAAGTCTCAGAAGAGTGAAACCAGATTTTTACATTTGAAATTACTTAGAAGACTTTAAATCTTTGTGTTATATTAATTAGAGCATTTTTTTTGACAGTTATGAACCTGAACTTCATCCTGCAGTATGTTATCGCATAAAAGCTCTACGAGCTACATTACAGATTTTTTCAACAGGAAGTATCACAGTAACAGGTACTTTATAGTCTCTGTCTAAATTATGTGATAAGTAACTAAATGTAGTAAGAGCATTTTAATATACAGTAACCAAAGTATGTCAAAATTTTGTTAATATCCAGCATAGTGATTTTATATTTAATTATTCCAGGTAGAATGAGTGTAGTACTCACAGCATAAAAAAAACCTTAGATTTTAGGAAGTTAATTGAATAAACAATTCAGATGTAACTTGAAAATATCCTGTAATTTGTTATGTCAGTTCTTAAAAACTTCAGCTAAATAACTGTAAACAAAGAATCTGTAATTTTAAAAATTATTTTTGGTATCAGAGTCCATAGGATTATGGACAGAGGCCAATCCATGGAAACTTAAGTTTAATAATGAGCAAAATGTTAATAGGCAAGCTTGCCTTCAGTATTCCTCCATCATTAATTTTTCCTCTTTTTATATCAATTTATAGTCACATTTCCTATATCTTATTTCTACTCGTTCTTGCTAAGAAAGATGACTAGTATTGTCTTATTAGGCTTAAAGGGAGATTTCCTCCATGGAACTTTCTAAGTCTATACCCTGGATACCTTCTCAGGGAGATGATTTTGGCTTCTCCCCTCTTTTGGCCATCCCTACTTCCAGAACTTTAACTTGACACCATTTTCTCCACACTTTCACCAGGTACACCAGGTTTTAGATAAGACTTTCAATCAGTATCTCTTTCTACTTTATACTATCATCTTACAAATTTGACATTCTCCATTATTTTTAGATCAAGTTTAGCTCTTTTGTCAGAAAAGATGTGTTTGATTTGTAGCTGCACTACTTTTTGATCTTAATACCTTAGGATAAATATTTAATCTCTCTGCACTTCAATTTCCTGATATATAAAAAGGAGATAAATAATTTTTGGATTGCCCTACAATATTGGGTTATTATAAAGAAAGTGAATTATAAGTGAAAAGTATTATAGGTGAACTGTTGTTAATCTGAATATATAGCTGAATCTACAGTTACAGGTTTTATGTGTGTATGTGTGTGTATGTATGTAGCTAGGTATATGCTAAAACAACCAACTGAAAACTACCAGACAATTTCCCTGAATACAGAGAAACACTTGAGTCAGGTATTTCAAAAGGTACTTTTTAAAAAAACTACCTTTATTAAGTTATTTGACAATTTGTGGAAAAGTTAAATTAATCAGTCCAAAAATAAGTAGATTCTAAAAGCTAGTTTACACTTAACAGTATTTTTAAAATTAATTTTATGATAGAATTCTGGGAATCATAGAAAGACAATGAACTAAATCAGAATATGAACTAGAACCAGAAAACATCATGCATAATTGATTGCAACAGAGTTAAGAGAAAGAATTACACAATGCTTTGTATTGTAAATGACCATCGTTGGCCCCTAAGAAGAGATGATAAAATGGGCTTCCCTCCCTTTTTTGCAGAAGTGATGGTACTACAGGTTTGGGATATATGTATATTTTCTTAGTGAGTATTACTACCCAAAATTTCTTTTCTCTGAATTTGGGTAGGGTTCATCTACCATTTTGTAAATAAGCCAATTTATCAGATGTATAATAAAATAACATTTGTGCCCAAAGAAGCCATAAATTGTCAGTTGTATGTAAGTATGCATATACTTGCTTTCACACATTTGATTATCAGTTGTGCAAGGAGCTTCTGGGGCACTTTTAAGTCATTGAACAGTTAACAAAAAGTGATTTACTTAAGCAGTAACATAGAAGGATTGCTCAACAAGGATATTTCAGCATGTAGCCGTATTCTAAATGGAAATACTTTCTATTCAGTAGGATAGCAAATGGTGACCACTCTTGGGACATCTGTTAGGTTTGAAGAGCCCCATCTCCAAGTGCTTGAACCTTTTTAATTCTCTTAGGCTACATCAGTACATTCAGAGGCCAGTAGGAAACTATCAACCCCCAACCCTTGGGCCAGTTAAGTCCCGGGAACAGTTTGTAAACTTTTAGGAAAACAAACCTAACAGTTGTTGAGAGAGAAAACTCAGGTATATCCTGGTCCTATTACAATTGTAAAAGTAATGATTTACTTTTTATATGATCATCAGATAATACTGTCTAAAAGAGTAGTAGAATTCTTTCTGTGTTTTACAAGATTTATTAGCTTATGTGAACTTTTCTCATTAATAGTAAGAAAACTAGGGGTCTGAAACTGAGGATCAGTAAAATTCTTGGAATGTTTTAGCTTACTTTTTTTTATCTGTCATATATTCACTTGTAACATTTTGTAGGTAATAAGGAAAAATAGTCATCTTAATTTACATTTTGAAATACTGTGATGTACATTTAATAGGGTGATTTTTCATGGCATTTTCTTTTTTTGGTTTTAGGGCCAAATGTAAAGGCTGTTGCTACTGCTGTGGAACAGATTTACCCATATGTGTTTGAAAGCAGAAAAGAAATTTTATAATTCACCACTCAATTGGTTAGGTTTCTAACTGAGCACCTTTTAAAACTGCTGCACATTGGACTCAAGGCGAAAGGAAAACTGGACCAACAGTAACTGAGGAAATAGACTCTTTTATTTGTTCATGGCCACAGTGTAAGCTCCAGTCCCTTTGGATTTTATTTTGAACAGTGCTGTAATGTAAAAAGTTTACAAGACGTGAAATTGCTGCTTTTACAAAAGGACGTTCTATTTATTTTCGCAGTAATTCTCGTGTCATAAGCAGAGCTGTCACAGTGTGCACTACTTTTAAGACATATTTTGGTTGGGGGTTTTTTGGGGGGATTTTTTTTTTTTTTGGTTGTTTTTCAGTTTGAGCTAATGTGTTTTATTTGTGAATAGTCTTTTACATTTTTGTATGCTGAACATGGGCACCAAAGAAGCTGTAAAGGTTATCTTTTTTCAATTGATGAATGTGTGCACAAATAAAAGTTTGGAAAAGATCTCTCTTCATACCTATTCTATTATTTTTCTTCCCCATTTTCTATTTTAACTGAAATTGTATTACTCAGAATTCATTTTTTTAAACTATGCAAACTTAGTCTTTTGCTGAAGTGTTTTTTGGCTTCCATTTGAAGTGTATTTTGTATATATGCCACATGTGTACAGTATGTTCTTAATGCTGTGTTACCAAATGTCAGTTTTTCTTGCAAATTAGAAATAAAAAATGTATATAAACTATAGGGAATAAGAGTAGAACTTTATAGATTAAACATAATGTTATACATTGCTAACTTAATAAAAGAGTGTTAAATATCTTTTGAGAGTTAAAAGAATATTAGTTTAATAAAGAAACTTGTCTTATCCACAGATGGGATATGAAAAAAGCAGCTCTATTGGGCAGTATCTCATATTTACCTTTGTTACTCTGGAAAGACCTTCAGATACAACTGAAGGAAAGTGATAGAAGTTCTTAATTTAGGCCTTCACTACAGGCTTCTGCCAGTCTGCAGTAAAGTTGTATGATCAAGACAAGAAGTGCCCCCAGGCTGTTCCAGGCCTATAGCATTATATATTTATAAGGAAGCATACTTTGGGCTTGAAATTCCATAGAATTTACTGTCTTTTCTTACAAAAAAGAAAGATCCATTCTGCAATGGCTTGAAAGCCATTTTGTGAGACGTGCTTTCTCCCTGATTGTCTTATTTAATGGAGCTAAAAAAATAAGGGAATATTTAGTTCACTAAATGAAAATGATTCTAAATCATTTTGTGATTGTGTCCTCTTTGGCTAATTCCTTAGCATTGGAATGGTAATTGTGCTGCAGGAATACCCTATGATTTGAATTTAGTAGTGTTTTTATCTTTAAAAATAGAACTGTGGGTTTCCACAAATCATTGGAAACAATAGTGAACACAATACTATGTCAAAATCTGAATGTATTAAAATGCTTTGAAACATTTAGAATAAATTATTAAAAGATGCGAGCTCCATTAAGTAACTTTTCCTGTATATTATAGAATGCTAAATTAAGATAAATTGTACAATTTTGTACAAATGTTATATGTTCTTTGCACCCTCTTTTTTCTTTATCACTCTCCATCTTGATAGCCCTATAAGAAGTGAAAAGGCTGACTTCAAAATAAAATTCTTTATTGTGGAGGTTTCTCTTGGGTAATAAGCCTGACTTTGAAAATGATTCTTAATTTGTAGGCTATTTTAATATTCTCATTAGTTTTTCTTCTACATTTAATTCATTTTAAAGTTCAATAGGTCATCTAATGTAAAGAATCAAAATGGATGAAACACTTTTAAGCATTTATATTTGATTTTAACGAGCTTCCAAATCTAAGCTGTTAATAAACAAGGGAGAAATAAGGAAAGAAGTGTATATGGAACAGTGATATTTTTTTAAAGTATTTAAAAACTAGCAAAAGGAAAAAAATTACTATACCCAAGAAGTAGCCTCAAATCTGATGATTTTCATTGATGGTTAAATTAGTTTGATTAGTACTTTCTCAAATAGTATATTTGGTTTTAAAATTGGGGGGAGGGCATGCTGAGACTCAGGACAGTAATTGTTACATATAGCTGAGTCAGTATCAGCAAATAGTGTTAGATTATTAGATTACAACTCAATAGGGTAAAAGCAAAAAGTGAATATTTCATAAGAAATAAATGCTTATAAAACATCTGGCATACATACACATACAGTTATACTGGGGGAAGTAATAAAAATATATCCTCATTCACAACTTTTCCTATTTTTGGAAAATCAAGGAGTTCTGATATAAGTGAAAAAGGTAAACATTTAATTAGAAATTAAAATAAGGTTTTTTTTGATACTGGTATCATTAGCAATAATCAACAAGGTTTACAAGCATTTGTTGATCATGAATGCACTCTTTGAACTTCAAATAATGCATTTTGAGGGAATGCTTGAGAAGTTTATTTAAAAAACTAAAACTGACATTTATTTCCCATCTATAATGCACCATGATTTTAAGCTTTGGTAGAACATGCAATAAATTTATCTTTTAAGTGGCCATCCTTTAAAATTAGAAACCTGCATGTGAAATATACTATGTTTCTAATATGTAGCATCTTATCTCTCTTTAACTATACATATTTCCCTCGTCTTTTCTAAGGAAATAACAGTAGTGTACTTTTTTCAAGGAGTATTATTTTTTACATTGCATTTTTTTTATTTAAAGCATGTCTTCTGTATTTGAACTATTGTTGCTATCCTAGATTTGTATCTTCCATAGTTTGATATAAAGGCATATGAGAGATTTAGAGGTTGTCTATTAAATCAAATTCCAGAATAAAGAAGTCCTTTTTTTTTTAAGGGTCATTGTTTTTTTGGACCCCCTTTTTTTTTAAAAAAAAACTTATAATTTGAATTTTTTGTCAAGTTGGACTGATTAATGATTCAAAGTTCTGATATACATCCTTTTATCTCTTAGGGTTTATGCTGGTATCCTGAACTTTTGCTGGTTGTGGCTTTTTACTTCTCAAAACTCTCTCATATTTTCCATGCTAACACACTTGCCCAATTCCTTAAATTGAAGAAATTATATGAAAATATAGTAAAGAAATCCTGGTTTGATAAATTACATATTTTGATAGAAACATATATGCCTTATTCACACTTATAAATATAAGTGAAATAGGGGTAACCTAATGTAACAATCTGTAGAAGCCTGAAGATTTAAATGTTGTAATGACCTGCTGGTTGTAACCTGAGGTAGGAAATTTCTGAGGATTGTGAAGAAGTTGTAGATACTAGGCACTTCAGCTTTGAAAACCTTAATAGGAGAAAATTTTGAAAGCTTTATTTAAGGCAACAACAAAAAAATAACTTTAAATATCTGCCAAACTTCTGGATTTCATGAATCTTTTCATAAGCTTTCACTAAGGGTTGCAACTAAATATGGTCCCATATTTCCAATTTTTCTTGGCATCTCAGGTAACAAGGGAAAATGTTTTTTAAAAAATTTCATTGTTATCTATTACTACAGAACTGATTCCTTATTTACATGGGCATTGAGATCTGGAATATATTCTTGTAAGTTCAGAAAGTACACTTGTTGGTTAGTAAATTTTTAAAATTACTACATAGATTTTAATAACAACTCTAGAAACCTTTACTATTCTTAATTAGATACAGGTCAGCAAGTACAATCAATTGAAAATAGCCATCAGAGAGCATTCTAACCCTTTTTCAACTAACAAAGAAAGATGAGTTGCATCCATAGAATTTACTGTCTTTTCTTACAAAAAAGAAAGATCCATTCTGCAAGCCAGGTTCCTATACTGAAAAGCAAAATCATATTTTGAAATCTGCCTCATATTTCTGAAAATAAAAACTTTTTTTTAGTTTTCTAGTTTGTGTGTATACACACACACACACACACATACACACACATATTCCATATATATATTTGGCGATGTAGAATGCTCACTTGATTGCAGAAGGCCTGTTCTTTCTTAAATTGTTCAGGACAGTGAGACCCAACCACGTTTTCTCAGGCCAGTTCTTAACTGGTTCTTCGAGAATGGCAGGTAGTTTGCTGATTGTCTGCTTCCTCTTCCCCTAGTTAGATTTTTAGATTAAGAACTGATTTTCAAGCCACTTGTGACCAGATTAGAAAATAGCTTAAAACTTTACCTTCAGAAGTTGAAAAAAAATGCCAAATGTATATTATTAAAAAGACACTAAGTATCCTTACACCAAATCTATATCATTGTTTGTATGTGCCATCAGTTATCCTGAAAGAGCTGCTTGATTGCCCTTTACTACACAACCTTTTACACTCTAAGAACTGCTCTTGATGTTTTGTCTTTTGAAGCTCCATTGGCACTAACTTCTCTCTCTGATGACTCATAAGATAAATGTTGTGTTTCACATAGTTCCTGAAAGAGAAAGAGTCACTAATGAAAACAATATTCTTGCTTTATGCAGTGCTATTTAAAAAAAAAATTAGACATATTTTAAAAAGCCACCCTGGGATTTATAAAATTCTAGAGGAACACTGAGGTCATGTTATGACACTAAAGCCTTTCTGTATAATATAGTAGAGCACAGGTTTTTGTTGGGTGCTGTCCAAGACTTATTTAGTTATCAAAAGAATTGCAAGGATGTCATAGCAGTTTTACCTGCAAATTTGAACTCCCAAGAATAATGTTATAGTTAGGCTTGGCATGGAGTCCTCAAAAAACTTGTCCATAAATCTTATTGTTTCTCATTTTTATTGTAATAATTGTTAATTGGAAAATGAATCATTAGAACCTCTTTCCTCACTCCCAGCCATTGAGATGTTTACCCTTTGTATGTATATTGGTAAAATGTCACAATGATCAATTTCTGTGAAATGGCTTCTTCCTTTTTCTTCCCTCCCTTTCTTTTTCTTCTTTCTTTCCTTCATCACTTCTTTTCTTTTCCCCTCCTTTCTCCTCTCTTTTATTTCCTCATTTCTCCTTTCCTTCTTCCCTTTTTTCAATGTATCCTTCCTCTTCCTTCTTTTTCTTCCTTCTTTCCCTTTTTCCTCCCTTCTTTCCTCCATTTTTCTCTCCCTCCCTTCTTCCTTTCCTTCCTTCCTCTTACACTGTGTGCTCCTGATCCACAGTCTTAGGCTACTTTCTAAGATTATAATTTGCAGAACCATTTCTGATTTGTGTTATTTGGGAGGAGTTCCCTCCCTTGGGAATACTATCATGAAATCACATATCAACAATATAAAATAAAATTCTTGGCTTAAAGAGTCAGTTCCATAACTGAAATAACTAAAATAGTGAACCATCTTATTTTGAATTCACTGTGAAAAGGACAGAAGTTTGTTTTTGTTTTGTTTTTTTAATGTTACAAATGAGATTAACATTGTAGAATGTTGTTCTCTCGATTTATTGAATACCAGGCACTATGAATGTTGTATAAATTAATTTTGCAAGAGTAGTGATATAAGGCCTTACCCTCAAATATGAGAGGAAGATGCTAAGCAAAAAAAAAAAAAAAGGATATAAAAATATCTTAGATATGCCATTCACTTTTTACTTTTTCCTTAGAAAATCTTATAATTCCTATTCCAAGATTATTTCAATGGTAAATGTAAGATTATCATTCCAGGCCATTGGATCCTTTTTCTGCAGCATGCTTTAACCCCTTCCTTAGTTCATAACACTC
Organism: Myrmecobius fasciatus; assembly: GCA_023553655.1. Taxonomy (NCBI): domain Eukaryota; kingdom Metazoa; phylum Chordata; class Mammalia; order Dasyuromorphia; family Myrmecobiidae; genus Myrmecobius; species Myrmecobius fasciatus. Next base: position 313,764 of record JAJPUD010001410.1, on the reverse strand, counting down.
TGAACTTCAACATGTTATTAGCTGTAGAGCATTGGGAAGGAATATCTGAATTTTGAGTACCCTTGGAATTTAAAAAATGTAATCATTAAAGTCATTTCCAAATACTGACAACCTATCTGAAGTTCATAGAGAAGTAAGACAGGGTGCTTAAGAGGATGTGTTAACATGGTTAAAGTGAAGGAACTACAAAAAATAAAATTAAGCAGAGAGCAGTTTTATAACAATTATGTTTAGGGGTTCAATTGAGGGACAGTATTTCTCCACAAGGGACAACTGATGCTTAATAAAACTGTCTTATATTCTAAAGTCGTTTAGAATAGGTTTTCCAAGGCATTTAAAAAATACAGTTGAAGAGATTGTTAGAAAATTGGTAAGTGGGGAAGGTAGAGAACTCATACCATACTTCGACATGGTAGAGTTTTTTAGAACTAGGGGGAACCTTAGGGATCTAGTCCAACCTTGTCATTCTACTACAGTAAAATATTTTTCAAGTACTATCACTAATTTTTAAAAATCATGTGTTTTTCCATTTAAATGAATTTTACCTGCTGACCAATGTCAGTATTTAAGTTTTTTTCAAGAGAGACATCAAAGGGAAATTAAAACAAGATAATGGGAAAAGGAGGCAGAAAAGAGGGATGTGGAGTGAGTCTAATGAAAAAAGATATTATGACAATCATGCTTGTGTGGTTTAGTCCATTATTTATAAAAATACTTATTCCAACACAATGGTATATACATTAGCCATGTGAATTATCTTATTCCATGGTCAAAAAGGAAATCAAATGTATTAGAAATCTCATTCTCCTTTAAGCAATTTAGCCAGAACTTTCTTTTTTGGGGGGCTGTGAGTTAACAGAAATTTGTGTTTTCTTATTGCAGAGAGGTGTGCAAGTTTTTAGTAGTTGGCTATAAAGTCAGAAATATAGAGAGTGGGAAGTTCTTAAATTTTGCCATAAAATGAATTGCTTTCAACTAGAATTACAATTACTAATTGATCCAAGTCTGTTTGCATTATGCCTATTGCTAGCAACAGAATGATAGTACTGGACAAATGATTAAGTCCTATTGGCCTTTGTTCAAAATAATTAGGCAAAATATTTTTGCTAAAAATCTCACTGGAATAAATTGGAACAATCTATTATCAGTTTAGCCTACAGCACTACCTATTTAAAAACTGGCATTCCAGGGAGTCCGTAAAAAACAGCCAATAGTTCAAATGGCAGACATTACTCAGATGAAAACTACTAGTTTTCACAAGAAATAAGAAAAATCCATCCACGTGGTATAAAACTGAATGGCAATGAAATTTCTGAGAAATTGGAGATGGTATTTATATACTGATATTAATCTAAATATTCTCTGCATATCAAGGAGCCGCTCTCCTCTCTTGTAGCAAGAAATGCAATTATCTTGCTATTTATTTGCCAACTTAAATTAGTATGAGGAAACAAAAACTGCCAGATTAACCTATCAGTTTGCTTTACATATAGCATAAATATGTAACCTTTTAAAATAAGGACTTTTCTTATGTCTTTATCTTTTATCTTCCTTTACTAATTCTTTAACTTCATTCTCCCTCACAAGTCTTCAGATATAAATGCTATTATAAAGATAGTTCCTTTTAAATTATGTTGCTTTTGACTTTTGTCCTTCCTGTTGCACTTTAACTTAATTTGAATTTTTTTCGTTGGATAAAGAATTGGGAAGAAAAAGCTTAAAAAGCAAACAAACTTATGTCCCTTTAAAATATTCCATAATTCCAATTTTCTCTAATTCAGACATGTTTCCCCTATCTTCCCCTTACACCCACCCCTTCCAAATTAGTGAGTTATGAATTAACTTTCTAATTTACCCCAATTTATTCCCAAGGACTGTTTTATTCTGTTTGTCCACTAGGTGGGAGAGTTGTACTTTCACCCAGAACTAAAAATCAGTTCTTGACTGCCTTATCACAGATATTCCTCCAGATTTCCTAGTACTTTTCTCAATCAGATTTCCTTTTAGTTTTTTTGAGGTATGTAAAGAAGGGAATGGAAATTGTTAATTGGTTTTCAAAGGACTTTGTCCTTCCCTTTCTTTATTTTGTTTATTATTGTCCCACATTTAGAGAAGCTTTTCTTACTATAGAACATCCCTATGTGCTACTTTAGCCCAAAGGTAGCTGATAGTTAGCTCAAAGTCATTAAAACACTCATGGGTGTGAATGACTACTATGTCAAGGATTTTGAGGCCTCATTCACCCACTACATTTAGACATATAGTTATTACATTAATTGCAACATCTGATTATCATACATATTTATTTATACCATGGGCAAACTTAAATCATACCTACACTTAGCAAAAACTTGCATTAGGTTAACACTGTTAATTTCTAAATTGTTTTAGTCAATTAGTCTTCTCCTATTCTTCATGTCCACATTTATTTTCTTGCAAAGAGCAAATTGCCATTTTCTTCTCCAGCTTATTTATAGATGAGGAACCTTAGGCAAATAGGATTAAGTGACTTGACCAGGGTCACACAGCTAGGAAGTGTCTGAAACTGGATTTTCCCTTAATCTATAGGCTTTCTAATCTAATTATAGCAGACAATGAAACACCAGTAAATGACCAATTAGTTGGAGAAGTATGGAATATAAATTCATACAGAAACATGGATATGGGCTTCAGATCTTTGATTCTGTAGGTATCGGGTACCTCTAGCTGAAGAAACTCTTCAATGTAGGTCAGCATATTCCCTGCAATTTATCATCTTAGAGAGTTGCCTAGACCAACTAGAGAAGGGTCAAGTAATTTGCCCAGCATCACAGAGCCACCATGTTTCACAGTCAAGACTTAAGCCTAGCTCTCACTGATTTAAGGGCTAGAACTCTTATCCATTATGTCTCTTTGAGAAAGAAAAGCTTGTGGGCTATTTGCTTAGGGAAGACTTCATGGAAGAGAAGGAGCTTGAACTGGACAGGACATTGTTGAATTGTTCAAAGGAAAAAGGCTAATTTTATGGGTGATCTTTGGAGAAACTGGGAACCCTCCTTCATTATATATTATCAAGCAGAGGCTCAATACCCTATTAGGACATTATGATAAGTATTTCCTTCAAGTATCACTTGAAAAAGAACCATTAAGGTCCCATCTGACTAAAAATTTTGTAATTCTGGCAGGGTATAGTTTGAGTGGAAGCCAAGGAAGTAGAGAATTTCAAGAAACTGAGCATCAGCACAGCAACAGCAGAGAGGTTTAAAGTATAAAAAGTAGTGAAAAACACTATTGGATTTGGCTAGGGGGAAGTCATTGGGAGCCTTGTTCTCAATTTTGAAAAAAAAAGACTATACTAACATTTCAGAAGATGGCCCAGTGACCAAATTAAAGGAAAGATGCTCATTCAACTTATTCCTGGAACTTTTATAAGTTGTTGAAAGTTTTAAGAAACATTTAATGAAAATTAGTTTTTGTAGGATTTGTAAGAGTGTGAATTAGCCAAGCAATTTCAAAAAGAAAAGTTTCTTCAGCATCCCCATTCTCCTCCACCTATGGAATTAGTTATTTGGTCCCTTCAGAAGTGAATTTACTCCTTTCAAAAGTATCTCTAGAACTGCAGCCTATAATAATGGCTATTGCATTGATATCATTTTGTCTTTTTTTAAAAATGAAATTTAAAAAGCATTAACTGATATATTTTCTCCAGTTTTACTTGCTCAAGAGAATATAGTTTTACTTTTTTTATATTAAAAAAAATTAAAATCTCCAGAGAAAAGCACACAATTTTAAAATGTCCTTTTACTCAGCCATTTAATTTTACAATCTTAGCACTGGAAAGGATTGTAGATATAATCTAGTATAAACCTATTGAAGCATGAAAACTCATGACAACATTCCCAACAAGTGGTCATCCCATTTCAACTTAAAGATCTTCAGTGACAGTGATCACTTTGACTGCATCTGTAAGCAAATCACTATACTTTGCCTATGTTTGTCACTTAGCCTTCCATTTAATAGATGGGCTCAATGGATTCTTCCAATAAAAAGGAGAAAAGTCTTTTCCCCAGGCTACTTCTAAGTCAGATTATACTACTTTCAAGTTTGAAATTTATTTAAACTTCTACCAAAACCAGTCTATTTTGTCCCTAAACTTAAACCAGTTTTAGCTGGTATATTTTTTGCATATGAAAGAGAGAAATCTAGGCATTTCTGTTAAGGTTGTTCTGTTTTTCTCCAAGATTTCTAAATATTGGTTGGATTATAGATTAGCAATGGAGAATGTGTCCAAATTCTTCTGACAAGTAGAAAATCACTCTACAGAAAGCTATATAGTCTCATTCCTTAAGAGAGTCATGCTGATTTTACAAATCTTTGAAAGATAAACCATAGCAGTAAACTCAGTCATTTTCTAGATAATCTTAGTCCAAAGAGCCTATCCTAAATTAACTGATCTATTACCCGATTGTGTCACAAAGTTAACTATGTACCAGTCATACGTTGATAGAAATTGTCTATCATTAATACTTACGATTTTGCTAGTTCCATTGATATTTGTTCCAAAGAGCATCCCTTTGTTTCCGGGATAAACAAAATAACAAAAATCAGTGCTGCTAGACTCATTATTGTGTAAATAAAGCACACCCATGGCAGACCAATAAGTTCTACAAGGAACACACAAAAGAGTTGATTAGTTCTTGTGTTAATACTGGTCACTTCATAAGTAATTTGCAATTCTGATTTTAATCATACTAAGGATAAGCAGGGAAACAGGATTCATGAATTCTAAGATCAATCACAATAAAAAAGTTTAAGTTCTATGTGGAACACACAAAAAGTTGATTAGTTCTTGTGTTATACTAGCTACTTCATAAACAATATTCAATTCTCATTTTAAGCATACTAATAATAATCAGAGAAACAGAAATCAAATTCTAAGACTAGCCAAAGATTTAAGTTCTACAGAGAACACACAAAAAGTTGATTAGTTTTTATGTTATACTAACCACTTTAAAAGTAATACATAATTCTGATTTTAATCATACCAATGAAAACTAAGGAAACTGGAATCATTAAATCTAAGAACAGCCACTACCCAAAGATTGTATTTTCATTATTCACCATAACAACTTCTCCTGGGGAAGGAATTAGTAATTTGGTTGCTATTGCAATTCAGACTCAATGCCAGCAGTTTTTATTAGCTTTTAATTATGCATTTTTACAGGGTAGTTGATTTTGTTGTTGTTTTTTGGAAGAAATTCATACTGCTTCATCTAAAAAAATCAATTCATAGTAGCTAATATGTCACTTAAAACTACTATAATGTATATTCATAAGTTCTTTTTCTAGATTCAGAAAGAGAAGGTATGAAGGCTCATAATGCAAAGACAGCAAGTTATAACAATGCATTAGCAAGGACAGAGCCCTTTGGTTGTCTTTAAGACAGACTGATTATTTCCAACCAAATCCACTGACCACAGAATTTTTCAAAATTGGAAGGGCATCTCAGTGACCACATAAACCAATCTTACCCAAAGATGAACCCTGACTACAAACCACTGGACATATGATTGATTACTCAGCTTTTGCTTGAAGACCTTCAACACAGAGATACCCAAAACAAACCATTAATGGGAATGGAGCTGTGAAAAATAGTCAGGGGATGACCCACAAATTAAAAGTGTGTGTGTATACCTTACTCTTATTTCTTAAAACTTGTAACACTACATTCCAATTATTTTATCAATTTTAATTTTAATTTTCTTTTTAAATCTCCTCAGTGTAGTTCTCTAACCCACACACCTGTCTTCTCTTGTACATTTTCTCCCTAAAAAATTATATAATTGAAAGGGAACATAAAGGTCATCTAGACCAGCTTCCTACCATTCAGAAACTTCTCCAATATCTAGTCTCTGCTAATTTTTTTTTTTGTGATGGGGTGCTCATTAAGACAATCCACTTCACTTTTATCTATAATTTTTACAATGGTCTCTCTTATTTTTAACCCAAACCCACCTTCTTGCAATTTCTACCCATTGTTATACTCTGGGTAGAAATACACAATAAATTAAATCCCTTTTCATTTAATAAGCCATCAGATATTTTAAGAATTATTATGCCCTTCCTCCCCTCTTACCTCAACTCCTGCCAATGCTTTATCCCCATCCCTCAGGATCCTTTTAACTGATCATAATAAGACATGACTACTATACTCTTTAGGATGTAGCTAGATGGTATAGTGGATAATGTCAGGCCTGAAGTCAGGACTTATCTTCCTGAGTTCAAATCTGGCCTCAGATACTGATTAACTGTGTGATCCTGAGTGAGTCACTGTTTGCCTCAGTTTCCATATCTATAAAATGAGCTAGAAAAGGAAATGGCAAACCATTCCATTATCTTTGCCAAGAAAACCCCAAATGGGTCACAGAGTTGGACACAAATGAAAGTGACTCAACAACAAAAACAAAACTAGACTCAGTAGGATCTTCTGGATCGATTCTGGTTTGTCAGTATCCTTTTTAAAACCTCTTAAAATGAGGTTTCCCAAATTGAGTATTAAAATGATTGTTTTAACCAGTGCGCAATACAGTGGTACTATTCTCACTCTCATTTTGGACTCTACTTCCTACTCATATAGCTCAACACCACATTAGCTTTTTGGCAGTCATGTCACATTTGTGGCTTTTATTGAGTTTATGATCAATTTATAAACCTTTGGTTTTTGTCACATGAATTATTGTTAAGCCAGACTTCCCTCATCCTTCCTTTGATATTCAGAACCAAAGTACAAGTCTTCACATTTATTCATAGTAAATACTACCCTGTGAGCTTCAGCCCACTTTCCAATCTGTCAAGGTCATTTTATAAACAAGATCTTTTTTGAAACTTGATTCTGTTAGCCAGCATATTATCTCTCCCTCGTTGCTCTTTCCATTGTTGTTTTCTTTTCCCATTACCCTTTTTTTTTTCTCTTTTCCACTCCATAAAAAGCTGACAAGCATGAGGATGAACAGTTAGGGTAGTACATGTAAGAGGAGCTGGTCAGAGTAAATGACCCATTCCCTTTTTATTCCATTTTCTGACTTTGGAAATGACCTCTGAAAACAGAGCCTTACCCAGGTCAGGGTAATCACAATGTCCTGTCAACTATCTGTAGGGTACGATTCATCTTGAACATGAATTGTTAACCACTCTGACAATCTAATGAACACTATGGATCCCTTCTCAGGATATTTTGAAGTACACAAAATAAAATACTTAGACCTACAAAGAAAACCAATTATCTTGAAATAAAAAAGCAATTTTTTTCCAGCCAAGTTTGTGGGCCTTCTGCAATTTATTCACAGACCCCTTGGGGATAGAAACCATTAAGAAACCATTTCTTAGAAAACTGTAGCTTTCCTTTCTCAATCACCTGTTTTGTTTTTGAATGAAGAGACCAGGAAATATGATAGACCCAGAAGAAACCAAAATTTCAACATTGTGACTGAAAGAGTGCTAGCCTTGAAATCAGAAGTTGGAGTCAGGAGGCCAAGGACTCACTCTGATACTAACTTAGTACCCCTTTTATTTCCTTTGAAAAATTAGATTGTTGGACAAGGTTCCTTCTAGCTTTAGCCATCCATGAGTCAATTTGATCCTAGGCCAGCTCAATTACAATGTCAGTAAAAGCTTAACAAACCATCTTCTCTGACTTTGGCCAAGTCCCTTCCCTATTCCAATGGTCTTCTCTATAAAATGAAAGAGCTGACGATAAAATCCTTAAAATCTTTACTAGTTCCAACATTATACTTTAAGAAATTTGCCTACATAGTCTTACCTTCTCCTCAGTTATCAGATTTTTTAGATGCCCAGTGAGAAAAAGTAACTGACCTTTGCATGTAGTTGCCAAGAGTATTTTAAACAAGAAGCTACCATTTCTTGGGATAAAGAGAATAGCCTCTGGGGAAAAGTCCTGTGGTAACCTGGGAGCAGTTTTCCTCCACCAGGTGACATGTCAAAGACTCCCCAGTTGAGCATGCCTTCCATTATGTCTGGTGTGTCTGCTCAGGTTATAGGACATAATGGTTCTGAAAGACCATAAAGGAACAGTCTTCTAAAATTCATTAACTGGGGATCAACCAGATGGTCCAGTGGATAGAGCACTGATCCTGGAGTCAGGAGGACCTGAGTTCAAATGAGGTCTCAAACAAACATTTAACACTTCCTAGCTATATAACTCTAAGCAAGTCACTTAACCCCAATTGCCTTGCAAAAAATAAAATTAAATTAATTAGTAGGGCCTGAAGATTAGACATTGAGGTCCAGGACATTAGTTTTTTAATAACTCAGATAACTAACCAATATTTAAAAGAATTGACTTGGAAAAGAAAAGACAAAGTTTCTTACCAGTTACAGTCAAAAATGTCAGTGAGACAAGGAGATTGATGCCCCAGTTCATGCTAGAAGTTAAAGCCATTGCTCTTCCTCTAATTCCACCAGGAAAAATTTCACTCAACACCAGCCAAGGCACTAAAGCACAGAGAAAAAAATGATGAGAAAAGAACATAAGCAACCATGGTCTAGTGAACCAGTTGGATAAATATAATTTTGATCCAACTTTTATATAAATTGAATTCAACAGATATTTACTTAAATTTTTTTATTTAGTTTAGTAAATATTTTCCAATTATGTATGAAAAGTTCTGCCAATTTTGTCTTTTCTAAGTCTTACACATTCTTCCCTTTTTGTTATTTTCATTACTGCTCCTAGCTAAATTTATTACTTTATCTCCTTATATTTAGAGTGGGACTGTTACAACATTCTGCCTCTCCAGTCTCTTCTCTCACTGTTCTCCAATCCATTCTATACCTCACAGACATATTAAATGCATTGTAATCACACAACATGTCTGTACCATTTCTTTCATGGCATCTCATGTAAAATCAGATCACATTTCTAGAAAACATTAATGTTTACAAAGTGCTTTCTTAATAATAACCTTGCACAATAATATAAAATATATGCTCATTTTATTGATTAAAAAAAAACAAATCCATATCACATACTGAATTATCTCAGGCTTCTGCTGTGAAACAATTTCAAATATGTGTTTATTTTATGAGAGTGCACAGTTTATTTCAGTGTTCTTTCATGAAGACAATATAACATTGAGTAACCAGCCTACACAGTCTTACCTTTACTAAATTGGCCTACTGGAAGAACAGATGTTAAAACATAAATCTTTTCTGACTGTGATATTTTAAAATAATTGGAAATTTTGGCAATGAAATATAGAACTTCACTTTTACACTGACATAATCCCTTGAATGACAAGGATTTTTTATTTCTATTTAACTGTATTGTTATCATTTGTTGCTGTCCCATTTGGATTGTAAAGCTTGTTAAGGGCAGGAACAGAATGTTGGACTTCTGTGTTCCCTACAGCATCCAAAGGAACATTTGCTGAATATAATTGAGCTTTAAAATGATTAGAGATTGCTGTTACATTTAAGATTAATTTTCATTCAATATTTTATATTTGGAATCTAAGAACTTTTGAATATAGGGGAAAAGGAGTTGCCAGTTGCCAAAGTCCTAGCTCATTCCTAGTAACATCTCCCATGATTGTATGTGGACTGAGGATGCAACCATTCTTCATTTCTAGCACAAGAAAAACAGGCAGGAGATAGAGGGAGGGAAGGAGGCTAGAAGTAGGAAATGTAGAGGAGCTAAGTGCTAATTAACTCTTCTTTTTCTCTATTTCACCATGTGTTGAGTCATACTGTTTCTTTAATTGAATCCTTTGTCTGTCCTGACAAAGACAGCATATTCAGTTTATAGCAATCTTTTCTAGCAGGACATTTCTTTTTTCAAGGTGGAAAAGATTGAAAAAAGAAAGGAATGAGAAAAAATTATTTTATCATATTTTTGAAATGGTCTATGCATATTAATAGGCACATTAATAAATAAGTAAAATATCTGCTCTTATAAAAATGAAGACCAAAATATTGTTTTCAAAAATGAATGACAATCAAATTTGACTGAAAGTGTTAATGAATTAAAGATAAATCTACATGTTAAATTGTAATTTTTCAATTCTTGAACTAAAACCACAGGAGGCTTTCTCATATTTGAGTCATCATTTTAATCATAAAAGATATTAACATGAAGGTTAGGGGAGAACAATTTCTTAATTTAATGGAGAAATAAGTTCCCACATTTGCAATTTAACTCATTTTGTTTTGGAAAGAAAAAAAAATATTTTCCAGAAACATCCAATGTTAAGGCATATCCCATATTTGAATCATTTTAATCATGAAAGATATTAACATGGTTAGGGAAGAACAATCTCTTAATTTAGTGAAGAAATAATTTCCCATATTTGTATTTTAAATCATTTGTTTTTGGAAAGAAAAAATAATATTTTCCAGAAACATCTGATGTTAAAACTTATATTTTCCTGAAACAGCAAAAACATTTTCAAATAATAAGAAGCAGATGTCCCATAATCTTCTTCCTCTCTTATCACTGATTCCTTTTACTACTTCTGCCCCTCCAAAGTGCCTTGGAGATAATCTAATCCAATCCAAATTCAACAGGCATTGATTAATGTACTTAATGTGTACAAAGCAGTGTACTATACATTTGCATAAAGGACAAAATGAAAATCAATCCCTGCCCACAAAAAGCCTACATTTTACTTAAGAAAATAACATGTTCATTTGAGGAAGAGGGAGTCAGTATAAACAATAAAGTTTATTAGAACTATCCCCTCATATTATAAATAAGCAAACTGTGGCTTAGTTGATCTAGGAAGTCTTATTGGTATAGTGCTGGTACAGAGAAAGACCCTGGGTTCAAAACTTGGTTCTGCTACTTACCACTTGTGTGCTCTTGGGCAAGGTGCTTCCTAACCTTTCTGGGCCTCAGTTTCCTAATCTGTAAAAAATAGGTAGTGATACATCCATTCTGGAGAACACTTTGGATTTATGAAAGAAAAGGAAAGAAAGTGTTCATACCCCTTGATCAAAGAATACCACTACTGGATATGTATCCCAAGATGACCAATCACAAAAAGAAAAGACTATTGCAAAACATTCAAAGCAGCACCTTAATACCAAAAGCAGATGCAAAAACTGAAAACAAAGTGAATATCCATCAACTGAGAATGTCTGAATGATCAATAGCTAAATGAATTGTGTATTTTAATGTAATGAAATGTAGCTGTGCTGTAAGAAATGATAAATATGAGAAATTCGGGGAAACATGGGGCAGCTTGTATGAATTAATATTGACCAAAGAAACCAGAACCAGGAAAAAAATAAATATAGTGACTATGATGCATGGAGCAAACATTTACTAGCTTGGTTACTGAAAAATGACTTCGATATAAAAAAAAATGAAAAAGCAATCAAGTATTTAAAACCTGTATTGAGTGGGGCCATTCACCTATAGTTTTTCTCAAACCTACCTCAAGTTCAAAATAGTCTTGAGCCAACATCCACTCAAAACCACAGCTTACAAGTTTTTATCAATATTTTTTTAATCAATAAGAGCAAAACCAGATCAAAACAAAAGACATTTGATTAAATAGCATGGAAACTGCCCTCTTCCACCCCTCATTATGCACAAAGATTCCTCATCCCGTAGATTCTTATAGCACTGGTGAAAGAAGGAGCATGTATTGCTAGGGAGAAGATATATTTATAGGGAATATGCCTAGCTAAGGCAACTCATGCTCCAAAATTTATGTCCTAGCTGTAATTCCTTTCTATTTATCCCCCAAAGTATTCTGGATGTTAACTGCTAAGTGGGTGATATCATTGACTGCAAGCTATTATTCTTCTTTGCTGCCATGGTCTTCAGCAACTCTTCAGACCTCCTCTGATGGAGAGGTATCTATCAGTTCTTTTAGCACATAACCCCAAAGATTAGTTCAGCTCTTTATAATTCAGAACCAGGCCACAACAAGGCAGAAAAACTATTAGGCTTCTGGAATCCCTAATTAAAAAACAAACAAACAAACAAAAAAAATCTTTGATCCTGTTTTGTTGGGACTCCATTGCCCCAGTCTACTGTATGACTTAGGGTTAGAAAATTCCTTCCCTTTTTTGTAATTTTACCAATAGTAGGCTATGCAAATTTCATATCAGAATGGCTGATGTGGAATGGCTAGAAGAGGCTGGTGACATTTAGCTTTTCTTTTCTCTGAAAATAGTGGAATTTTTGCTCTTTCTGCCACTAAAATGATAAAAATAAAATAATAAAAGAGTTGGACTAGATGATTTCTGAGAATTGTTTTAAATCTAAACCTTAAATAACTTTTCCAAGATGACATTCTTGGTTAGTTAGGAAAAAAAATCTGGCCATCTGATTCTGTCCTTTGATTATATCATACTTCTTCTTTGGCTTCCTTCATCTTAAAACTATTCTATGATCCACCTGTCAAATTGAGCACTTTTCTAACAAATAGTCCCACTTGGTTAAACTAGTTCATGACACTCCTAAATGCCAAAAAGCTGTAGGGGGAAATGAGTAGTGGCAAATATTAGCTCACAATTGTTTTGTACCACATCATGAGTCAATGATTCTTTAAACCAGATATAAATTGTTCCTTCAACAGTTCTTCCCAGAAATTCCTTTCAACATCCTATTTCATTTAAGCTATGCCAAAATCATAAACTGTAAAAGATGATATCCCCTAAAACTGAAATTAAGCAAGAGCAAAAAAAAAAGAAGAAGAAGAAAGAAGAAGAAGAAGAAGAAGAAGAAGAAGAAGAAGAAGAAGAAGAA
>JAJPUD010001410.1:264681-301000 GCA_023553655.1 Myrmecobius fasciatus | reverse complement strand
AAGAAGAAGAAGAAGAAGAAGAAGAAGAAGAAGAAGAAGAAGAAGAAGAAAGAAGAAAGAAGAAGAAGAAGAAGACGAAGAAAGTCTTTTGCGCCTTGAGGATAAAAAAGGGGAAAACAAGCACTGCGGATGGATACATTTGATTATCAATTACACTAGAATCTCCATAAGGGCAGTGCAGACTAATCTATCAGTACTGTGGCACTCTGGAAAGCTTTTTGGTCTGAAATCAAAGGCTCTAATCCTGGCTCCCTTCCTGATATTGATCTCCCTAAACCTCAGTTTCTTCATCTGTAAAAAGAGGTGTCAAATTTGTAGCCCTCAGCCAACAGCCCACAAAACTGCTGTCCAAATCATATTAAAATATAATTGGGAAATCTTGAACAAAATAAATAAAAATGCAGCATAGATTGTGTTAATTTGTGTTACCTATATCAATATGATTCTCTTAGGGATCCATTTCTATGTGAGTTTGTCACTACTGGAATAGATTTTCCAGATCTAAATCTATGAACTAAACTTTATAGCTCACCTAGTATCTAACACAGTACATATTGCAAAATAATAATAAAAAAAAACCTGCTATCAAATTAAAAGAGGCAGCATCACCATAAGGAATTAAGGGCTGGAATGGGCATTAGGAAGAACTGTCCAGTGTTCAAATTCTGTTCCAATGACATAAGCTATGTGACCCTAAACCAATCACGTAACCTTTATGAACATCAGTAAGATAGGGGTTAACAATAGGACCCTATTCACAGGATTGTTGTAAGGATCAAATGAGATAATGTGAGCCAAGTGTTTTGCCAACTCCAAAACTCTACATGAATTGAACTATTGGTGCTATTAAGTCAATCAGGTTTAATGTGATGAATCTCAATGTTAGGTGCCAGGGGTTAGAAGAAAACGTAATTTGTGCCAGAGAAAACTCTGAGATACCTAAGATGTAGCTCTGAATGTTATTCCTCTTTTCTCACATCCTGGAATAAAGCAACTAAGTAAATTTCCAAATTAGAACCTGCTGTTCTATGACCCTGTACTTGTTTGTCATAGTCTCAAACTTGGCAACTTCATGTTCTCAATTGTCCTTTGAAAAATCAAGAATTCTTTTGATGTAAAATCCTAAATGAAGGATTTTAAAGTAGATAAATTCCCTTCTAAAATAAAAATGACTATTTTTGTTTCAAAAGAGTATTTTGCAAAGTCTTATTACTTCTTTTTATACTATATTTACTCTCAGCCTCCCTTCCCTTAATATTTTTTATTAACTTTGGACTGAGTAAACATAGCTAAGAAAGTAATTTGTTACAAGCATTAAGACTACAATAATCCTTTAAAATATTTCTAAGAGTTCTAAAAATCACTAATTGATTATGCAATAAATGTCCCAGATTATCATATATTGAACTCAGGAAATATATTGAGGAAAAAATGATCACTTGGTGTGAACTAATCTGATTTTTTTTTTGGTACATAAATATAGCTGATGGATACAGGGTACTGAATATATTGCCAAAAATTATAAAGAATAGAATCCTTTAATTTTAGTAAATTAAATATAGAATTACTCTCTTCTCAAATTTGTCTAAAGTACTTAGCCTGGATCTCTCCATTTTTTATTACATCCTACCTTTTTGTTATTCATTTATGTATCTATATGCTTATGGGTATATATGTGTATATATACATGTGTATGCATGTACATGTACATATGCATATATTCACAAAGCTATCTACAAATCTCTATATGTATCTGTATGAGATACATGTGGATATATTATATAAACATATAAATACATATCTGAATTGTGTGTACATATATACACGATACATACAAATGTTTGCATGTGTGTATGTGTATATATTTACATATATAATATATTTACATATATATGTATATAAATTCTATCCTACTAAGTTATTACCCCCTTCATCCCCAAATCATCTCCCCATAGCTTTGCACATAGTAAATGTTTGATAATTGTTTGTTAAGTGAAATTAGTAATAGGACTTGGCTATAATGCAGCAATATCCATTATAGACTTGCTTTTTTCATTTGGAAAACTGTTTTTCAGTGCTAAATCCATGAAGCTAATAGCTCAGAAAATGCCACACCCACCTCCCTATCTTTGCATGTTGACTCAACTCCAGAACAAGGAGGACCAATATGAGTGAGGGCTGCTCTGGTTCTAGGAGGGGCCTGTTTGTTCCAAGAGAATAAGGAAGCTATAGAAGCCATCTGGACTTCTATAAATCTTGATGGCTGAACCCTTGCAAGATATCTTAGGATTTACAGACTAAAAATTTTTTAAAGGACTATGCCTTTAACCCAAATCACTCTGGCTATAATCGATTGATCAACAATAGATCCCAGTCCAAATCTATCTTAGCCTTTGTTTGGGCTCTGATGGCTCAGAGTGAGAGTAAATAACAATTATTTATGTTTGGGTCAGAAATCCTTAGGTCTTCCTCTCTCAGACTGATTTTTTTTTGGACTAATTAAAAGGTAACTAGCCTTTAATAACTAAATGGGCATTGCCTCAGACAACCCGCCACCTGAAAAAGAACATAGAGTTGGAAAAACTCATCTTCCTGAGTTCAAATTTGGCCTCAAACACTTATTAGCTGTGTGATCCTTGACAAGCCACTCAACCCTGTTTTCATCAATACTCTGATCTATGAGCTGGAGAAGAAAGTAACAAATAAATCTCTTTCCCAAGAAAACCCCAGATAGGTTCATGGAGTCAGATGCCACTGAACAACAAGAAGAAATCTCCCTATACCAATACAGAGACCTAAAATTTATTGGTTTATTCTGGGGGAAAAAACAAAATAAAGGATCCTATGAGTAAATATGGTGAGCATAACAAAAATGTGGCACCTGCAAATGATGATGATGATAACAGCTCTCACTGATATTACTGACAAAAAAATGAAAAAGAGAATACTCATTTTCCAGATGAGAAAACTAAGGCTCAGAGAACTTAAATGATTAATATAGAAGCCCAAAGTGTCAAAAATGGGACTTCAGGATTGTGCATTTAGTTGATGTCTGAGGCAGAACCTCACTTGAAGTTTTCTGACTTTAAGACCTATGTTCTTTCTCTGACATTATTTTGCCAACTTGATCTATAAATCCTAAAACGACTCAGGACCTTTAAAAAATCTTGGAAGTATAAGACTTGAGGAGCAGAAAAACCATCTTTATGAGCCAACAAGGCTTCATCATTTGAGAGCAAATTTAGAGATCTGAGATCTTGTTTTACTCTCTAACCTGAGTCCTCATGGGAAAACATCTAGATTAGTGGTGTTAAAAACTATGCTATACACCATAACAATTCTGGAAAGATCAAAGTTAAGATTCTTAGTGATATTAATCCTTAAAAAAACCAAATTATCCTGGTTCTAGCTTCCATGACTAAGGCTTTAAAGCAACTGATGGCTCAAAGTTCAGAAAAAATAATACCCTTGTATCTCATAAATGACATCAATTGGTATGTGCCAATCCAAACCTAAGGTTTACTTGAGAGTGTTAAATCTGCTTTCAGTACAGATAATACTGCCTATTTTGTTCATGTCAAGGGCTTTGCTTATTTTACAAGCAATATTTGATTAATAACCACATCAGGTTAATAAGATATTGTAATATGTTTAAAATCTGATATAAAAAAGTCCTAAAATAATAAATGTTTTTTGATGTCTCCTCCAGGAGGCCTTTCCTGATCTCCTATATTATTAGGGGTATTATTAGGGGTCTTCCTCCCAATTTCAGGTGGATTTACTTTGTATTTACCCTGTATAGATTTATCTTTATACATATGGTTTCTACCAACATAATGTCAGTTCTTTGAGAACATGGACTGTTTTGCTTTTGTTATTGTAGACACTCAACACATTTTTTAAAAAGTAGAATTGATTTCAACTCTTACACATGTAGTTTTTATTGCTGCATGATCACCTCACATATGTGGAGGAAATATGTGTGTATTTTATATTGTGTTAAATATGTATACATTATGTATATATGTGTATTATATAGAATATGTGTATATTGCTCATGTGTGTATATTATATAGCATTGCATATTATGTGTATTCCTGATATGTCCATTATATAATATGTTATATGTGTACATTATATATGCAATGTGTGTAACATACTTGTACATATAAATATGTATATGTATAGATATTTGTGTGTATAAAGTCTAGAACATGAGATTGGAGGATTGCTAGAACAAGGGTTCTTAATCTGGATTATACAGACACAGTAAGTCCTTTAGGGAGTCAATAAATTAGCCTGCCTGGGAAATTACACATTTATCTTCATTGATTTTTGGGTTCCTCTCTAATCCTAAATATTTAATCTTATATATGAAAAGAATATTCTAAGAATATGTCCATAGCTTTTACCAGACAAAATGAATCCATGGCTTAGATAAAGATTAAGAACCTAACATTTGTAGTATTGTGAGAAATTTTAGCTTTCAGAATCAAGTTATTGTTTAAAAAAATTCATCTGTAAAGCTAATGTGTATTTTACACAGTTAATTTAGGTTGAAGAGTCTTGGTTTTGCCTCTAACAGCTATATGCTATTGCTTAAGTCATTTATCACCTTAAAGTGAAAGAGCTGAACTGAACAATTCTAAAGTTCCTTTCACTCAAAAAATTCCATGGTAGAAAATAAATGAACTATTTGTTTAGTGTTCCTAAGTTAATGTGGGTCAGTATGAAAATGTTATCGAAGGAAGACTAATCTTGCAGCAATAAGTCAGACTAAAGAAAGGAGAGTCTCGGGGCAGCTAGGTGGCACAGTGGATAGAGCACCAGCCCTGAAGTCAGGAGGACCTGAGTTCGAATCTGGTCTCAGACACTTCCTAGCTGTGTGACCCTGGGCAAGTCACTTAACCCCAATTGCCTCAGCAAAAAGCAAAAAAAAAAAAAAAAAGGAGAGTCTGGAGCTAGGCAGGTAATTAAGAAGGATTCAATTGCAGTATTATAAGCATGGGGCATTGATATTGTGGGGTCTGGTCTCATTACCCTGTGGTAGCTGCAAGATTTAGAGAAAGATATGAGATAATCTGAAGTAAAAGTAGACAGGACTTTGTGATCAAATGAACAGAAAAGAAGAAAAGGGATGAATCAAATATAATTTCAGGGTTTCCTGCCTGAATGAATGAGAGAAGAATGATAGCAAAAAAGAAAAAAAAGGAATTTGGGGAGGGAGATGGAGATGATGTATTCAATTTGTAAGCTCTTAATTTGAGGTGATGGTAAGTCTACAAAGTGGAAATGCCCAAGAGACAGGTAGGGATGTTAGACTGAGTATTACCAGTTTAAAGCTGCTCAGTGATAATACTGTGAAATAATGGACTCTTGAGTGAGTGAGTATAAGGAAAGAAAGTCAGAGAGTCAAAAGCAGAATAGTTTTTTTTTAAATCAAATGCCCATGAACAGTTTTTAAAAATTTAACACATTTTGCAAAGTAGCATTATTTTCATTTAAAGACTAAACAAAGACCCAGATTCATTAAATGAATTTCTTAGCTGTTATAGCTACAAGAGACAAGACCAACATTCTCTGAGATACTTAAAACCTTTTTCTACAAAACACTCCAATAACATAATTACAAAGTATGTGCACCCTTCAGGTTTCATTTTTCCTCCTCCTTATATCAATTGATATTCATTAGCATGCCAATATTCTAACAGAAAAAATGAAAAATGCATTTCACTTAGCAATAGGTGATTAATACAATTCTCTGGAGTGCACTGATTTTAAAGTTGTCTGTAGACATTAAGAATTTTTTTAAAAATTTGGTTCATTCAAAAGGTCAAGAATTTCAAGGGAATTAATGAAAAAAAAGACAGATGAAGGCGGCCTTGCTGTACCAGATCTAAAACTATATTATAAAGCAGTGGTCATCAAAACCATTTGGTATCGGCTGAGAAATAGAGCAGTCGATCAGTGGCATAGGATAGGATATCAGGACAATCTAGGTAATAACGTTAGCAATTTAGTGTTTGATAAAACCAAAGACCCCAGCTTTTTGGATAAGTACTCACTATTCGGCAAAAACTGCTGGGAAAATTGGAAACTAGTGTGGAAGAAATTAAGGCTGGACCCACACCTAACACCACACACCAAGATAAGATCTAAATGGGTTCATGATCTAGATATAAGGAGTGATATTGTAAGCAAATTAGAGGAACATAGGATAGTTTACCTCTCAGACCTGTGGAGATGGAATAAATTTATGTCCAAAGAAGATCTGGAACTCTTAATTGAACACCAGATAGATAATTTTGATTATATTAAGTTAAAAAGTTTCTGTACAAACAAAACTAATGCAGACAAGATTAGGAGGGAAGCATCAAATTGGGAAATCATCTTTACATTTAAGGGTTCTGATAAAGGTCTCATCTCTAAGATATGTAGAGAATTGTCTAATATTTATAAGAATTAAAGCCATTCTCCAATCGATAAATGTTCAAAGGATATGAAAAGACAATTTTTAGATGATGAAATTAAAACTATTTATAATCATATGAAAAGGTGCTCCAAATCACTATTGATCAGAGAAATGCAAATTAAGACAACTCTGAGATACCACTACACACCTGTCAGATTGGCTAAAATGACAGGAAAGGATAATGGCAGGTGTTGGAGGGGATGTGGGAAAGCTGGGACACTAATACATTGTTGGTGGAACTGTGAATGGATCCAACCATTCTGGAGAGCAATTTGGAGCTATGCTCAAAAAGTTGTCAAACTGTGCATACCCTTTGACCCAGCAGTGTTTCTACTGGGCCTATATCCCAAAGAGATCTTAGAGGAGGGAAAGGGACCCACATGTGCAAGAATGTTTGTGGCAGCCCTTTTTGTAGTGGCTAGAAACTGGAAACTGAATGGATGCCCATCAATTGGAGAGTGGCTGAATAAATTATGGTATATGAATGTTATGGAATATTATTGCTCTTTAAGAAACGACCAGCAGGACGATTTCAGAGAGGCCTGGAGAGACTTGCATTAATTGATGCTCAGTGAAATGAGCAGAACCAGGAGATCATTATACACAGCAACAACAATATTACATGATGATCAGTTCTGATAGACATGACTCTCTTCAACAATGAAAAGCTTCAAACCAATTCCAATTGTTTGGTGAAGAAGGCCATATACACCCAGAAAGAGGGATGTGAAATGTGGACCACAACATAACATTTTCATGTTCTCTATTGATGTTTGCTTGCATTGTATTTCCTTTATCGGATTATTCTTTCTTGTAGATAGGATTTCTCCTGCACAAAAATGATGTGTGGAAATAACTATACATATATTCGATTTCTTAAGTATTCTAACATAATTAACACGTAGTGGTTTTCCTGCCATATAGGGGAGGGGTGGGGAGTAGGGGGGAAAAATTTGTAACAGAAAGCTTTGTAAGGGTTAATGTTGAGGAATTACTCATACATATGTTTTGCAAATAAAAAGTATTAATAATAAAAAAAATTTGGTTCATTTATTCCTTGGGTGTGAAAGTTGAAAGCTCTCTTTCCATTCTTGCTAATTCCTTTCTTTTTTTTTTGAATGACATGATTATATCTTGGAACTAGCTATGGACTTCTTTGCCCAATGCAAGTCATCTCTGTTAGATGAATGATTAAATACCTACAGTTGAAGAAACCATATCTGTTTAAGGAAATTCAGTAATGTCCCATGCAACACAGTATACACTTCCATGACAAATTTTTAAATGCTGCTTGTATTCATTTTACCTTCAGTAACTTTTCTTGAAGAAGAATAGATTATTTTTATCATTATTATTATTTTTGTTGCTACTATTGCTATTATATACTATTATATCATAATTAAAACCAATCCATTTTCTATAAAAATAAGAACATTTTCAAAATGGACATTGCCTTAGATCAAAAATTACTAATGAATCTGCAAAGACCAGCAAATTGAGATACTGGAAGTCATCTAGAATGTAGATAAAAGCTGAAACCCTGAAAATGGTTGAGGTTTACCAAAGATTGAGTGGATGAGGGGAGAGGGTAAGGGATAGAGAAAGATGGCAGGGGAGAGAGTCAGAGAGAAGCATTATAAAGTTCTAGTGAAATAATTAGGGACATGTAAACTAAAACAACTTTGAGGTATGACCTCACACCCATCAGACTGGCAGACTAGACAAAAAAAGAAAATAGCAAATACTGTAAGTGCTATGGGAAAACAGACTTTTAATGTAATGTTGGTGGAGCAGTGAATGAGTCCCCCTATTCTGGGAAGCAATTTGTAACCATGCCCCAAAAGCTATTAAATTATGCTTTGACCCAGAAATATTGAATCTATGCTTTAAAAAAGATCAAAGAAAGAGAAAAAGAATCCATATGTATAAAAATTGTATAGCCCCTCTTTTCAAAGTGGCAAAGAACTAGAAAAGGCAGAAGGCAGAACAAGTTATGGCATATGAATATGAAGGAATACTATTGTGCTGTAAGAAATAACTAATGGAATGGTTGTAGAGAAACCTTGGAAAACTTGTGTGAACTGAAATAGAGTGAAGGGAGGTAAACCAGGAGAACAATTTATACAGTAACAACAATATCATAAATATAAACAATTCTGAAAGGCTTAGGAAATTTGATCAATAAAATAACCAACCAGTATTCCATAAGAATGATAATGAAACAAGGTGATGGACTCAAAGGAGCAGATTGAAGTTCATATACATACATATACATACATATATACAGATATGTGTATGTATGCATGTGTATATGTGTGTTTATATATTAATATATATGTGTCTATATATATATATGAAGATGGAGATAGATAGTTCTTGTTATTGTTCTTCATTCTAAAAGTGGACCCATGACTATTATTTATTCAATACATATGAATACTATATATAATACTATCCATTTGGCACTAATCATGTTCAGTTTATATTAATGTTTTTGATCCAGAATAAACTTACGATGAGATTTTATAAAGTGAGCTAGAGGTGATTCACTATGAATTTTTTAAAATTCAATTTTATTTTATTTTCAGTTCTGAATTCTTTTCCTCCCACTTTCCCCTCCCCCATCTATTGAGAAATCAGAACAAACAAACCCTTTACAAATATGCATAGTTAAGCAAAACAAAGTTTTGTAGTAACCATGTCCAAAGCACATGCATGTGTACATATACACACAATCAAAGGGCACCCTGAAGCAATATGTATATTCATTAATACTATTTATTTATCTAATGTGTGCATATTATCTATTTATCACTAATCATGCTTGATTTATATTAATATTTGATCCAGAATAAACCTACTTTGAGAATAAATTAATTTAGAAGTGATTCTTACTCACTAAGAATGCATTTTTAATTACATTTTTTTCAGTTTTGAATTCTCATCCTCCCACCTTCTCCCCAACCTATTGAGAAATCAAGATAAACAAAACATATTACAAATATGTATAGTTAAACAAAATAAATCCCCATATTATCCATGTCCAAACACACACTCAAAGCACAGATTGAAACACATATATATATGTGTGTATATATATATATGTACATACTTTACAAATGTACAAATTAATTTTAATAGAAAAAGAAAAAGTAATTAGGTAAGGGCTCATCCAATTGGGAATAACATTATTGTACAGGATTATTTTGCTTTATTGCGTTCCTTAAATCCTTATGCATAGAAGCATTGCCCTAAGAGCCAGGAGACATGAATTTTAATCCTGAGAGGGTAATAGCTGATCTCTAAGGTCCCTTTCAGCTCT
The DNA here is from genome assembly GCA_023553655.1 of Myrmecobius fasciatus. Lineage (NCBI taxonomy): Eukaryota > Metazoa > Chordata > Mammalia > Dasyuromorphia > Myrmecobiidae > Myrmecobius > Myrmecobius fasciatus. The sequence continues at coordinate 291,206 of JAJPUD010001410.1, read as the reverse complement.
AAGAGACTGTGAACTATTATCTGCAAGGTTGGACAAGACAATTTCTACAATCCTTTTCTGCCCTAAAACCCTACTTTATTAAACTATATTTTTATAAATCAATTTGTAATTCAAATGTTTTAGAACTTGCTTTTTAAAGGAATTCTAAAGTACTCTGTGAAAAATTCTTCCTTTGTAATATTAATAATAATATTCTAATTTGTTTCATAAATTCTATTTTTTTAAAACTTTCTTTAGCAGAGTGCCTGGTACAGAGTATAGAGCCTGAAAAATAATCTATCTACCTAATTCCTATAAAGAGAAAGCATTCAAGTCCTTAAGTTATAAGTGATAGTTGACTTTTTTAGCAAATTAGTATTTTTATTCTGTTCATTTTCTTTTTTAATAATAACTTATTATTTGCAAAATATATGCAAAGATAATTTTCAACATTCACCCTTGCAAAACTTGGTGTTCCAAATTTTTCTCCCTCCCTTATCTTCACTCTTTCCCCTAGACAGCAATTAATATATGTTAAGCATGTGCAATTCTTCCATACATATTTCCACATTTAATGATAGTTTTTAATAGATTGAAGCTGCTGGTTTACAACTTTGTTGATCATAGCAAAAAAAAATTAATTAGAAAATGATACAAGTAGCTAAAAATAAACCATAACTGAGGAATGGCAGAACAAATTGTGCTATAAGAACATAATGTTACATCACACAATAAGAAGTGGTAAATATAAACACTTCAAAGAAAGGATATGGACAGTTTTCAAAGGAAGAAATATAAACTATCAATAACTATAAGAAAAAGTGCACCGAATAATTAATCCCGAAATATGAGGAATGCACATTATATCTACTCTAAGGTTTTACTTCCCTGTCATCAAATTGGTATTTATCATAAAGTAATGGAAAGTCAATGTTGGAAGAGTTGCAGGCAGTCAGGCAAATTAAAACAAAGCTGGTGGAACTATGAATCAGTAAAATTACTCTGGAAAACAATTTGGAATTAAATAAGAAAAGTTACTAAACTGTACCCTTTGACCTAACCTTCTCACCTCCCATATTTCCTTCCTCTCTTTCTATCTTTTCACTCCTCCCTCCCTTCCCCAGGTTGTTTACATGAATAAAGTCATGCTCCATGTACATCACTGGGGAAACTGAGTAAGTCAGACAGACTTTTAAAGACCTCTTTGTGTCCTGTTACATTAAAATTGTTTCCCACTCTCCACCCCCCTTCTTTGCTCATCAGGAGAATGTACCTTTGTCCTCTCCATCATCAACCCAAGAAGTCAGTGAAAAAAGAAAAGTTCAACATATATCTAAAACACTAAAAAAAATTAATTTAAAAAATGTTAAAAAAAAATTTTTAAAGCTTGATGCTTTGTGTTGGTTTTGTTTATTTGTTTAATTGTAATGAATGGGTCTAATAGCCTAGCAAACTCATTTGTTACCTTTGTGACATTGAAGAATCAGGAAAAGAAATATAAATTAGACTGGCACTTATTTCATTAACCAAAGGCAGGAGAGCCACCCAAGTCATCTCACAAATTAGTGAAGTTAACTAGCTTCCCTAAATCATGGCCAGAAATATGATTTCAGAAAACTGAATCATGCCTTTGAAGGTAGAAAGGATGTTTGAAATCATTTAGGTCAAACTCCTCATGTGGCATCTGAAGCCTAGAGAAATTAAATGGTTTGGCCATTGGGTTCTGTCTCCAATGCTCTGTCCAGCATAATGATAGAGAAAACTATACTACCCCTAGGGGAGAGGCTAAGTTTCTCCAATACTATATAAAATATAATAAAATAGAAAGTAACAAGACATAGGCAAACACTTTCTAAATTATTCAAACCTATATGAATATCAATTATTAGTGCAGAGAATAAACAACTTTTTGGATAAGATTAACACCGAGAGAAATGAAATGAACTCTCCATTCTAGTGAGCCAAATACCAAGGATATGTATAATTTGAAAGAAATACTTAAACCTTTGGCCCCGCTCTGGTGAAATTAGCTGACACTGCAGCTGCAGTTGGTGGCTTTTAAGTTGTTTATATTGTGCTGAATTGAGTAATATGATGCCTAACCCCCTGGGAACCTAATGGAAATAAATTGTGTGCCTCCTGAGGTTACCCCTGTGGGCAAAATGTACTTTAAAGAAATACCCCATATTTCCTTTTTCTCTTTCCATCTTTCTACTCCTCCCTTCCTTCCCCAGGTTGTTTACATGAGTAAAGTCGTTCTCTATGTACATCACTGGGGAAGCTGAATAAGTTAGACAGACTTTTAAAGAATTCTTTGTGTCCTGTTATATCAAAATTGTTTACCACTCTCCACCCCACTTCTTTGCTCCTCAGGAGAAATCAAAAACTTAAACAAACAAAAGAGCACTTTTTTCTTTCCAAGTAAATGGAATTATTGAGTACTAAGATGTCCCTTTTATCCCATAACTCTTCACCTCTTTCCATCTCTTACATTACTATATACTTGGCTCTCCCCCCTCACCTCCCCAAAGTATCCCTAACACCTTTCTGTAAGTAGCAAATTCTCTTTTTTTATTACCCACTGAAGCAGCAAGCCATGGCCCTCCTATATGGCATACCTATTTGCCACTGTTGGATGGCCCTGCTAGGTCCTACTAGACTGTCCATTTGCCAGCAGCCTGTAGTGGAGACTTCTGAGTTTATATTGATCTGATTAGCCACAATTAGATACAAAGTACCTTGTAAATTTTGGTCCTTTTTGAGGATGAAGGACAAAAGCCAACCATCATTTAGGAAGCTTGCTTTGTTCAAGTTTCATTCCATCTTAATCACCAAGTCCAGTAGTCTTTATTCACAGAATAACAAAATTTAAGAGTTAGAAGAGACTTCAGAGGCCATCTCATCCAACCCAAATATGAAAAGAAACCCCATTATAATATACCTGTCTTATAAGACCTTTCCTCATGCTTAGGAACCTCAACATAGATGTTACTATCCCCTTGGATGACCTTGGCTTCTCAGGGTCATCAAACTCCTCAGTTCTCATAATCTCTGACTTTATTATATCACAGGCACACTTAAGGAAGGTCATGTCCTTGACCTATAATTTACTTGGGTGTTCCAGAAATAAAGAGATAGCATAGTATAATAGAAAGGGTCCTGAATATGGAGTCAGATGATCTGAGTTCAGATCCTACTCTGCTACTTATTAATTTATCATCTTGGGTAAGACACTTTAACTCTTAGGACCTCAGTTTCATCACTTATATAAATGAGGAAAATATACCACTTGGCATTTAGTAGGTCCTTAATAGATTCTTGTTGACTTCACTTGAAGAAAGGATTGAGCTATGTATATGGGAATTCCTTTCATATATGGGTTGCACTAGGTTAGTCTTTGAAATTTCTTCCAACTCTTAAAATAATCTCTAAGGCTCATTCTAGCTCTAGATTCACTAAAATTAAGAAAATATGACCATAAGTTCCTACTCTTCAATATCACCTTCTACATATACTTCTTCTTTGTCCTACTTGACCTCAAGTTTTTCTGCCCACTGTTGTCTGTTCTTCATCTCTGCTCTTATTTCAGCCTTCTCCTGTCCTCCATTATAAATTGCTAACTACCCACCCCCAGGTTATGTCCATATCCTGTTTTTCACTGCTCTAGGGACACCTTTATTCATCCATGCCAAATGGCTTCATCTCAAATTTGTATTATCTTATCTCAACTGGACCATCACTGGTGCACAACAATATTTATTTTTCCTTTATTGTCCCTGTCCCATTTTCAACAAATATTATACCATTCTTCCTCTTAGTAAAGGAGTCTCACTCCCCACTATATTAAAAAAATATAGGCTACTCATCTCAAACTTTTTTTTCTACTCCATACTTCAAAAGCCTCTTTACCATTATTCCCTTTTTCTATTCTCTCTTCCTCTCCTCTAGTCGCTGAAGTAGCCCTTCCTTCCTTGCCAAGGCTAACATAAACTTGTGCTTTTGATTTCCACTTCTCTCCTCTCCTCAAAAAGTTTGATTCCTTCAACATTACCTCTTCTTTCACCTTCTAACTTTCATTTTATATGGGCTCCTTTCCCTAAAATTTCCTAAAATTCGTTGTCTTCTATCTTCTAAAAGAAACCTCACTTAGCCTTACTGTTCCCTCCAGCTATCATCCTTTCTCTCTTCTCCCTTTCATAGCCAAAGATCCAGAAAGATTTCTTTCTAGAGGCTTCCATTTCCTCACCCCATCCCTCACTAACTTCTTAAATTCCTGTTATCTGGTTTCTGAACCTTACTGGCTAAAACTGCTTTCTCCAAGGTTGCTAATAATTTTTTAGCTGTTCATTTCAATGGTCTTTTTTCATCTTTTTTGATCTTTTTGAATCCCTTGTCCTGTATACTTCCTCCTACCTTCTCTTCCATAATATTAATACTCCCCCTACCACCACCCCCGGTCTCTCTCTCATTTCACATAACCATCCTTTTCAAAATGCTTCTATGTGCCACCTACTGTGCTATAGACTAGGCATGCCAATATAACCAATAAAACAATACACATTCACAAGGAACAAAAATTCTAATTGTGGAGTTAACAAATACAAGAATATAAAGAACAAATGTAAAGAGAATAAAGACAAAGTAATTAAATGCAGTAATTTTAAAAGTAATTAAATTGAGAGAAAGGACATTAGGAATTGAAGGAATCAGGAAAAGCTTCATATAGAAAGTAGTGAGTTCAGATAGAAAGGCCCAGAGATGGTAACAATATATAGGCCAGAAGTCCATAGCATGTATCAAGGTGTCAGCCTCACAGAAGCAGCCCACAATCATTGAGAAGGAAATAGTAGGTCTTGGAGTAATAATGAAGTAAAGATTTTAGGTTCTCTCTGGCACAAAGTGGGAATAGAGATTCAGCATCCATTCAGAACGAAAAAATGGGAAAGAGTCTTGGAAGGAAGACTGATTTAGAAATAATTGGAAGCCATTGCAATTGTAGGGGAATAATACAGTCAGCTTCATGCTTAAGGAAGCATCTTGGAGAACAAAATGAAGTGGAGAAAGATTTGATGGAGGAGGAACAGTTAGGAGGTTATTGCAATATTTAATTAAGGGGGTGTGGAGAACTTGAACTAAGATGGCAGTTTTGTGAGTAGAAACAAGGGATTAGATGGAGACATGTGGTGGTAGAAAAAGCAACATTTGACAATTGAATGGATATTTGGATTAAGGGTAAATGAGTAGAGGGCAATGTCCAAGTTATGAATTTAGAAAACTTGAAGAAAGGTGGTATTTCAGGTAGAAATTGAGAAGTATGGAAGAAGTTGAGTTATGAAGAAAAGATGAGTTCTGTTTTACGGGTGTTGAACTTCACATATCTCTGGTATATACAGTTCTAAATGCTCAATAGGTAACAAGTGGTGCAAGACTGAAGATCAAGGGAGATAGTGAAGAATCTGGGAGTTTGGGGCTTAAAGAATAAACCCACAGAAGCTGATAAAGTTACCAAGAGACAGAATGTAGAAGTATTAGAGTGAGAAGGTCTAGGACATGATCTTGAAGAACATGATTTAGATGATAAATCAGCAAAAGAAATTGGGAAGGAATAGTTCTTAGAATAGACAGGTAAAAGAAGAAATGGGAGAAAATAGTTTTGGAAAAATTCAGAAATGATAGAGTATCAGTCAGGAGATATGGTCAATATGGATAGATGCAGCAGAGAAAGGAAGAAGGATAAGGAAAGAAAAAAGACTGCCATATTCGGCAATTAGAATATCACTGGTAACTTTGAACAAAAAAAAAACCAGACAAGTAATGAATTCAGAAGCTAGATTGAAATGATTTGAGGAATGAATAGAAGAAAAAAGTGAAAACAGAGAAGAAACATAAGTTGATGGATTGAAGGGAGGATCTGGTGAAGGAATTTTGAAGGTTGGGGGAGATTTGGGCATATTTGAAGGTAGTAGGGAGCAATTGAAGATGGGTGAGATGGGGAAGTGAGGTTATAATCTTCTGCCCAAGTTGGAAGGAAATGAAATCAATGTTCTATGTTAGACAATTCTTCTAGTTTAGGCCTTCATTACTTCTCAATCAATCTCTATGCCTCTAGTCTTCTCTTCTCTGATCCATTCTCCCAACAGCTGTCAAACTGATATTCCTAAAATACAAAAATCCTATCACTGTCCCACTCATTCATTTAAAAATATTCAAAGACTCACCTGTAGGAAAAAAATACAAATTCCTCTGCTTGGCACATAATCTTTTCCCCAATTACTTTCTACTTTTATTTCATATTACACATTCTACATCCTAACAAATCATTCTGCTAGATGTTACCTATAAGTAAAACTTTATTTCATATCTCTGTGTCTTTGTATAAGTAATTCCCCAGGTCTAGAATGCATTCTCTCCTTACTTCTATCTTGTTAAAATTCAAGGCATAATTCAGGTGCCAGACTACACAAAACTTTGCCCTATGCCCCCTTTTCCAAGTTATTAGTATTCTCTCCTTTATCCTCTGGACTTATTTTTATGACTTTGTATTAACTTATTTGTGTACATTTTTGTATCCTATCAGTAGCAAATAGGTTTTAAATCTCCAGATCCTAGAAGCCTTACACAGAAGAGACATGTGGCAAATATTTGTTGAAGTGATTTTCTAAAATGACCATTATGACTAATGAGTTATAAGAAAGAAAGATTTTAAAATCATTGGTCCAACACTAGGTTATTTGAGTAAGTATACAATAAATATGTCTTTGACAATCACTATGTTTCTTTACAAAATTTGGAATAATAATAGCTTATGCTTCTATTGCCTTTTTTCATCACATGATACTTTCACACATGTTTATCTCATTATATCCTCAGACGAACACCAAAGGATAGGTAGGACAAAGTGGTACAGATGAAGAAACAGGATCACAGAGTTTTGGTGATTTGCTCAAGATCAATCCATAAATGACAAAACTTGTAGACAAAACATGCTCTCTTAACATAATCTTTCTGCCATGCCATTCTGTCTTGGACCGCAATGACCAATTATTGATATCTATTGCAAGAAGATTGCAAAGATATGTTAAGCTAACCTTTTTTCCCCAGAAATCATGTTTACAATGAACTATAAAAGAACAGTTTGACTATCCACAAACAATAGGTTACCATTTAAAAATGGAAAGAGTTGGGTCAAGGAGCATAGGATTATGAAATACTTACTTGGTCCAAGTCCTATGGAAAAAGCTGCAACATAAAAAAGTAAGCTGACCAAGGAGAGCCATTTCAAAAATTCTGGGACTTCATCTTGGCTCATTTCTTGGTGGTGTTGTGTTGGGCTTGGTCTAGAGGTTCCAACACTTGGCACAGATGCCCATGTCAGTTCCCCTTGCCTTTTGGTGTCACTTCTGACTGACATTAGTAAGCTCTTGCTATTTGGAGTTATCCCCTTAAATAGTTCCTTGAGACTGTTGTTGCTAACTGGCAAATTTCCTTGTTCATAAAAAGCCAGGTCTTCTAGGGAGTGGTTGATTGGACTATGACTTCTGCAGATACTGGTAAAATTGATATGTATATTAAGATTCACAAGACCCATAGTTACCAAGGAGGCTGCCATCACTGAGGTGCCAAGGCACAGAAAAGTCTTGCTCCCAACCTGGTCCACAAAAAGGGTAGCTGGAATTGTGCTGATTACTTTGACAACTCCAACTCCAGTTGAGGCAAGACTGGCTGCCTCATTGCTCTGAAACCCAACAGATTTTAAGACAGTTGATGCATAAAATAAAATGTTTGGCTGTCCTGTGATTTGCACAAAAAAGACCAACATGAGACCTATTAGTACTCTGGTCCTCATGTTGTCCTTTGAACGAAAAAGATCCCAAAAACTATATTGATGTTCATCTTTCAAGGAAGATTTTATTGCAGTAAGTTCTTCAGTAGTATCTGAGATGCCTCTTAATCTTCCTAAGACTTTGTTAGCAGCTTCATCATACCCCTTCATTACCAGGAATCGAGGGCTGGGTGGAAGAAAGTACATTGCAATGGCTTGCAAAACTCCCAATGGAATAACAAGACCAAACATATACTTCCAACCGTGGAAAACACTGGCAAATGCATAATTTGAAATATAGGCAAGGAGAATGCCAATTACAATCATAAGTTCATTCAGTGATACAAGAAGGCCTCTTCTGTGCTGTGGAGCAATCTCTGCAATATAGACACAGGTAGCAATGGAAGATAGTGATATGGAAACTCCTATGGCAATTCGTCCTATTATAAGAACTGGATAGGATAAGCTCAGGATCAGAACCAAGCTGCCCAGCCCAAGTAAGCAGGATGACAATATGATAGCAGTTCTTCTTCCATATCTGTCTATGAGGAATCCTCCTGTGAGAGATGCCAGTAAGGCCCCAATGAGCAGGGAACTTACAACCATTTCCTGTTGTCGGCAAGACAAGGCTAATAAGCCACTTAATTGTAGAAGGGCCCCAGAGATGAGCCCAAGTTCATAGCCCACCAGGAGTCCACTGACAGCAGCAGTAACAGATGAGAGGAAAGTAAACATTCCACAGCCTACAAACAAAGAGAAAAAGCAGAGATATCAGTCCCAAATTATTATTTTAACATCCTATGTATGAAGTGGGCCATAACCTTGGGCAAATGATTTTATACCACTGAGCTAGGATGAAAAGACCAAATACCAAACTCAGCATCAGTGTAGGAAAAATAGAGATAACAAAGACTTACTTCCAACACTTTTTTTGGCAGGGGGCTGGGGTGATGATATGTGGTACTGGGAAAACTTTTCCAATAAATTTGTTAAATAGTAAGTTGATGACTATGCAGACTAACATTCTCTATGAACAAACTACTATGAAGACTGCATACAGGCACAGAATTGGGTTAGAGATTAGGAAGGGATCAACCATTCTGACATCCTAGCTTATTTTATCCAATCCCAGCTCCCAAAAAGGAGAATTTTTTGACAGGACTGAGATTGAAAATAGCTGGGAGTTGGGTCCCAAAGAAGAGCCCAATTTCTCCTTTCCAAGTAGCCTGGGGAAGAAAAATTCTGGGGCTAAGGTTACGTAGAGAGTCACTGACTGGTCCTTAATATGCTTTTTAAAAATATTTTTGCTTTTAATAATGAAATCAAAAACAAATTAATCACTTACTGTATGATGACCATCATAGTAGGAAAAAGGGAAACTATCAAAGTTAGCTATGACTTGGTCCTTATCTTCAAGAAGCTTTTGGTTTAATAGGATGGTTTAATAGACACCAACTTAAATAGTTTTAATATGTGCTAAATACATCCCAAAGGCTTTTGTGTGAAGTATCTAAAAAGAGGTTGTTATTCACTAAGAAGACTAGGCAAGGGCTTGCTGGAGGAGATAAAAGAAGAAATCTGCAATTTTAAAAGACTCTTCAAATTTTAGGCTCTCGTGTAATCTATCCCAGGCCATTTGTAACTTGTAGGATTTCTAGAGGGCAGCAGCTAGAGCTGCTTGTTCAACCTGACTTAAGACTGGCTCTATCATAACACTCTCCATCCCTCATCTATTGAAGTAACTCCAAAGAGAGGTGAACTGGAGGCTCCAGAAGACATTTTAGGAAGGGACTCAGAGTGAAGTGCACTTACCAAACAAAGGCTATATTCAAATGTGAATGAAAGTTGGAATGATGGTGAATCATGGATAGGTCAATGAGAAAGGAAGTAGCATTCTACATATAAATTGTTTCCAAGAACTCTCTTGTCCATAATGAAGATATAACCAGTGAATGGACACTCAGTACCAGGATTCTTATGCAGTTAGGAATGTATTTAATGTACCAAAAATGAATTTGGTTAACTGGATACTGAGACAAAGAATTCGGAATCCTCTTAGTCTTACAGGAAAATAGTTTTAAAGCATTTACATTTTTCCCCAAGGGGAGGGGGATGACAAGTACATTAATATACTGTTGTTGCAGTTGTGAATTGGTGCAACCTTTTGGGAAAACAATTTGTAATTAAGAGTTACTAAACTGTTTGTACCATTTAACCCAGCAATTCCACTAAAGGACTAAAGAACTCTGAGAAAAAAAAGGCCTCATATGTGTCAAAATTGTTACATAGCCAAAAAAAATAGACACTGAACATTTACTGAAAATGGCCAAAAAAATTGGTATGTGAATATAATGGAACATTATCACATAGTAAGAAAAAGCAAATATAACAAATTTCGAGAAGCATAGGAAGAAATCTATGTGCAAAATGAAATAAGCAAAATCAGAACAATATGCACAATGACTACAATAAAAATTACAAATGAAAAGAACACCAAAATGAAATTTAACTCAGTTATTATAATGACCATCCTGATTTTAGAAAACTGATAATGAAACAAAGTTTCTTCCTCGTGGAAGAATGTCAGTCAATCTGTCTCCTATTACTGGAAGCTTTCTTTCCAGACCTATATATCCTGGTATCTCCTCTCTTCCTTTAATTACTACCTTTTTTTTAACATTCAATCTTTCCTGATTCTGATTACTAGTGCTCTCTCTCTCTAACTACCTTGCATTTAACTACTTCATATTTTTATTCTCGTTATGTTTATTGTGTATACATATATACATATGTGTTTGTGTATGGGTATCCTTGATGTGGACAGTTTTAGAATGACAGTTCCCTGCAAGAAGGAGTTATTTCATATATTGTATTTTTATCCCCAGTACCTATCACAGAACTGGCACCAAGTAGATGCTTAATAAATGTTTATTACTTAATTGAATTGGAGACATTATATGCATAAATAAATATGTACAAAATTATCAAAGGAAATTAGGTCAGAAGAGGCAATTAGTGGTAGAGTGGATAGAGTAAAGGCCCTGGAGTGAGGACTCATCTTCCCTAGTTCAAATTTGGCCTCAGACACATATTAGCTTGTGACCCTGGGCAAGTCACTTAATCCTATTTGCTTCAGTTTCCTCATCTGTAAAATGAGCTGGAGGAGGAAACAACAAACCACTTCAGGATTTTTCCCAAGAATAACCCAAAAGAGGTCATAAAAAGTCAGACACAACTGAAAAATGACCTAAGATATGGTAGAGATAGTAACTGTATTGACTGTTCTTAACTAATTTTGGGGGCTTAAAATAGAGAGCTCAGTGCTAGGGATATAGGGTTAACATTTAGAAATAAATGTTCTAAAAACAGAAATCATCAATAAAATATATGCATATATGTGTATATACTTAAAATATGTCAGAAGTTCCAGCAATCTTTAAGAAGAATAAAAGCTCTAAAAGTAAATAATACTTTTAAAAGATAATAATTTCTAGTTAGGGCAATACCCTGAGATACTAGAAAAAAAAAAAAAAACAGCACAGTTTTCCACAGCATTTCAGTATGGACTGATAGTATCTTATAAGGTATAAGGAAACTATATGGAGATATTTTGTTCTAGGTGAATGTCTGATGTGGTACTTAGAATTATAGAGCTACAAGGAACCATATTGCTATCTAGTTCAATCTCTTTATTTTATAAATAAGTGGAGTAAAACCTAGAAAGGACACTTGATTTGGCTGAGAGCACACAAGTATTAACTGACAGAGATAATATTCAAACATATCCTTTCACTCCAAATTCAGCACTCTATATCACAAATCAGAGATGCTCTAACAAAAAATAGTTTTCTTCTTCCCTAACTGATGGTTTTTGGCCCCCTTCTATGTGTGTATGTCCTTGTTAATAAAGAATTCAGTATACCCTATAAGAAAAAAAGATATTCAAAGGAAATATAGAGATTATACTTTAAAAAAAACAAACCCAGCAAAAATAGTCATACAAAATGAGACTTCTCTGTTGCATATGTAATAATCTTTTTCTATACTTTGTATGTGGAAAAGACTATAATTATTGGTATTTGAATTCAGAATAATAAAATAAAAAATAATTGAATAAAACATATATGTATACACACACACACAGACATACATATATATGTGGAGAGAGAGAGAAATAAAAAGAGGGAGAGACTTGAGAGAGAGAGAGAGGATAAGATAGAGAGAATGAGAAAGACCTGTGTTAAAGGTCAATAAGACAATATCTCTGAAGAACTGAAAATGAGAATCACACAGATGGCAATGGAGGAATACACAATAGATTTAAGCAGGATGCAACATCTAACAATTTTTGTACTCCAAAAAATAAGAGTAAAAGAAGTCAACAAGAAATTGTACAACAAGAGAAAAAGGACTGTTTATTTGACAAGAATGAGGGATAAGTGAATGCCAGAATGCTTCACTGGTACCATCAGTGTTAGGAGAAAATAAGAAGCCTTCCTTTGGATTGACCTGACTCTTATAATAATCAAGTTTATGGGAGGACAAGAGTCATACAAGATAGACAGGCACAATGGGCTGCAATATGCATTGCTGGAAGGAGCTCTGGAATCAATAAGATCATATATTCATTTGATTATTGTTATGTTCTAGGCAGTAGGCCAAACATTAGAGATTTAAGAATGAAAAAGGACAAAGGTCTTCCCTCAAAAAAATTATCATTCAAAGGTTAAATATGACAAATATACAAATAAATATAATGCAAAGTAGAATGTGTTAAGGACAAAGGAGAATTGCAGACAAAGAGCTACAGGAAATTTGAAAAGGGATCACTTCAAGTACATGAATTAGGGAAGACTTCATGGAAAAGGAACCAGATAACCTTAAAGGAAGAGGCAAGCCAGACAGAAAAATGATCTAAGAGATGTTCTGCATAAATGTATAGAAGCAGGAAAGCTCAGAACAAAATCAGGAAAAAACCAATTTGGCCAGACCATAAAGAAAAGGGGAGTAATGTGAAATAAACTGAAAAAGTAGTTGTATTGTTGCATATCTTCCATAACAAACTAATAATAACACATTTGAAATTTGCAAAATGTTTTCCTCTTAGAAGCCTGGTATATAAGCATTTCCTTCTTTGTTTTACAGATGAGGAAATTGGGTATCTAAGCGGTAAAGTGAATTTCCTACAATCATAAGGTTAGTAAGTATCTAAGGTGGGATATAAACTGAGGTACCCAAACTTCAAACTAGAACAATTATTTTCTTTTATCCTTTGTGTAAAGAAGGAATACCAGAAGCAAGTAGAGCATTTCATTCAATCCAGAGGTTATTGGTACAATGACAGTTTGAGTGGACATAGAGAAACAGATATGAGAAATGTTGAATAAGAAGAATAGACAGAGCTTGAAAACTGATTGCATATATAGAGTGAGGCAGAAAGTAGCTCAGAGCTTCTGAGCTGTGACTGAAAGGATAGTCTGTCTATTCAATCAATCAACAAGTCTTTATTAAACTTTTACTAACTAGCAAGCAGCTATGCTAAGTATTGAATATAAAAGAAACAGTTCTTATTCTCTAGTAGCAAGGTTGGAAGTGGAAAAGAGCAGAAAAAACATGCAAAATACTAGGTGCACAAGATCAGAGTAAATCAAAGGAAGACTTTAGAAATGGGGAGGACCCAAACAACTCATGCACTAGGTAAAAAATTCATGCTGAATTTAAAGGAAACCAGACATTCTAAAAGGAGGTGAGGTGGTGGTAGCAGCAATGCTACTATTGAAGCCCATATTCCAAAGAGATCTAAAAATAAAAGATAAAGGACCTATGTTTACAAAAATATTCTCTCTGTAGTGGCAAAGAATTAAAAATTAAAGAATACCTGAACAAATTGTGGTGTATATTGTCATTTTCGGTCACTTTCTTGGCAAAGATAATAGAATAGCTTGACATTCCTTCTCCAGCTCATTTTATGAGGAAACTAAGGCAAAGGGATTAAATGATTTGTCCAGATTCACACAGCTAGTGCCTAAAACCAGATTTGAACTTGGAAAGATGAAATCCTTCTGATTCCAGGCTCTGTACTCTATTCATTTTGCTACCTTGCTACTGATAGAATACTAATGCTCTATAAGAAATACTGATTAGAATGCTTTCAGAAAAACTTGGGAAAACTTAAAATACCGGATGCAAAATGAAATAAGCAGAACTAGGAAAGCATACATAATATTAATTAATAATATAATCATAATATTGTAAGATGTTTAACTGTGAATGGCTTAGCTATTTTCAGCAATACAATGATCCAAGATAATTCCAAAGGACTTTTGATGAAAAATGCTATCCATTTTCTGAGAAAAAAAAACTGATAATTTGAATGCAGATCAGAACATATTTTTTTTAAAAACTTCATTTTTTGCAGGGTTTTTTTTTTCTTGGCAATTGGCTAATATGGAAATGTTTTGCATGACTACATATTTATAGAATTGATTGCCTCTCAAGGAAGGCAGAAAGGAGGGAAGGAGAGAATTTGGAACTGAAAAGTTTTTAAAAGAATGTTTAAAAATGTATACATAAATTTTAAAAATGATATATATATATATAAAAGAATGTTAACTTCTAAAGAGCAAGAGTTATCTTGCTTTTGCATTTCTGTCCCCATTTGGTACATACTAAATCCTTAATAAATGCTCTTCTTTTCAGTCTAAAATAAACAAACAATAAAATAATTACCTTAATTAAGTAAAGGAAGAATGGGGTGGGAATGAGAAGACTGTCCCAGGAAGAGGAGATAGCCAATGCAAAGGCATAAAAATATGAGATTTGGACAACTAAAGGAAGTAGTCCCTTATTTGACAAAAACTCCTGGGAAAATTGTAAAACAATTTTGTAGAAATTATATTTAGACCAATATCTGATACTGTGGGCTACAATAAGCTTCAAATGGATACTTGTTAAAAAAAAAAAAAAAGTAAAGGTCATAAGAAACCAGTTCAGTGGTTAGAGTTAGAGTTAGAATTCCTAAACTATTTAATTTCCCAGAGGAAATTATAACTTTTTCCACATACATCTTGTAGCTAAAAGACTAGAGAACTTCATACCCTTACTGGCAAAGGGATCTTGATCTTGTGAATTACTCAGACAATGAACACCCAAGCACAGTCCTATAACATTGACTTTAATCTCTAAGGGATTGAAGGAGTATAAGGTACATTAGGATTACCTGAGATATTTTATGTTTTCTGTATTTGTTCATCCATACCCTCTGAGTCGTTAGCATTTATGTATCTTCTTAATAGATAAAGGAAACAAATATCTGTTTTACAATGGATATCCACATTTTTCTAGGACTTGGTTGCTCACTTATTGGGGAAACTTCAGACATAAACTATAATTTAGCTTGTTTCAGAGATTTTTCAGGACTTAATATAGGGTATGAGCAGAGACAGAGAGAGGGAAGATTGGGTTCTGTAGGACTGAACATAGTCCATGTGAGCCCAAAGCCTCTCGTTGGAGTCCCTTGGGTCTTGAGAGTACATTTGAAATATCTCAAGTCCCCTGTGAACAATCTAAATTGGGATTCTTGGTTTTAGTAAGAGCAAGAGTTTAATGAGTTTATCTAACCCAGATGACCCAAATCTGGAACTTGGATTATGGACTAAGGTGCTTCCTGGTTTAGCAGAACCAAATGTAACAGAGAGTTTAGTAGGGGGACAGGGAGAGATAAGACCTCTGGCATACTCCCAAGGACAGAGTTTTTTAAACTCTCTTCTGTGGAGAGCCGAAATTTCACAGAATCTGTCTTTGGCTTTGTGGGACAATTTTGCAAGATACTTTAGGTCTCTATTGTTTCAGGTGCTTTCATAAAATCAGAAATTTAAAGGATTTTTTTGTTTCTTTGTGTTTTAAGTTTTTGTAAGAATATTCTTTTTTATTCTATCTCAAAATACCTTCTCCTCATACAGATAAACCATAGCAATATATTTGTCTGCATATATATTTAAAAGGCAGGATGATATGAGTAGAGAACTGGATCTAGGAAGCAAAAAGACTGAAGTACAAATTTGGTTTCAGACACTTATTAGTTGTGTGATCTTGGACAGATCAGTGAATGATGTTTGCCTCAGTTCCCTCATTTGTAAAATGAGCTAGAGAAGGAAATTGAAAGCCACTCCAGTACTTCTGCCAGAGAAAAATCCCAAATGAGGTCACAAAAAGTCAAACATGACTAATCAACAAAAAATGATCAAAAAAGGATAAAAACTTTCTCCTAAACTGTATTTATTGGTTCTAATTCTGGCTTCTGGAGTCATAGGTATTAAGTTTAATTCCTCTTCTAGATAACTATATTTATAAATTACTTTAATATTTACTTTAATAAATATTACCTCATTTTATGTTTACAACTATCTTGAGAGATAGGTATTATTATAATCTTAATTTCAGAGATGAGAAAATTGAGACAAGTGAAGATTAAGTGAATCACACAGCTGACAAATACTTGAGGCAGAATATAAAATCAGTTTTTCCTCACTGCAAATCCAGTATTCTATCCACTATTAAATAAAGTGTTCGGCAGACCTAAAATTTCTAATATTTCCCTAATCACAAATTCTTTCTTTTTCCAGATTAAAAAATAATATATTTCCTAAATCCTGTTCATTCCTTATAAAATACCAATTCTGAAGCTTATCTATTTTATCAATGTCCCTCCTAAAACATGATATCTAGAACTGAAAGCAATAACATACTTTATGGATAATGATATTTTAACACTCTTTCTGAAGGCATCCAGGAATGAAAAACTGTTAAATTCAACAAATAAAAAAATAAAAATAAAATGACATTTCAGACTTTTTCTCTTCTCCATTCTTTTAATTTGAGTAATTGTATATAGATATAAACTTTATCTTATTACCTTTTGCCTTTTAGATCTCTTTCAAATTACATTGAATGATCAAGATTGATTTTGAAATCTTAAAAATTCCTATATCCAGCCATTTTGTGACCTTACCCCATCTGTGAGCCACCATCCCAGATACCCAGAAGCTGACATGATATAAAACAACTGGAATATAGAATCAAGCAATTTGTCTGTACTTTTATTACCTTATATGTAGGTTAAGTATGCAGATGCCTACAATGCATGCCATGATTTGAGTGATGCCAGAAAGTCTTGCCCACTTATTAATTTGTTTACTTATTCATTCACCTATTTTTATTCACTTATTTATTCATTTGCTTGTTTGTTTAATCTTCTTCAGAGGTTTATCAAGGTGCCTGGAATCTTTGGTCATCTCTGGCAAGGTTCAATAGGTGACCATACAGTGTAGTTCTAGAGCCATAAAAAACCTCAGAAATTAAATCAAACTCCTTTATTTTACAGATGAGGAAACCAAGGCTAAAAAGTTAAGTGATTTGGAGGCAGCTAGATGGTGCAGTGGATAGAGCACCAGCCCTGAAGTCAGGAGGATCTGAGTTCAAATCTGGTCTCAGACACTTCCTAGCTGTGTGACCCTGGGCAAGTCACTTAACCCCAATTGCCTCAGCAAAAAGCAAAAAAAAAAAAAAAAAACATAGAAAAAATTAAAGTTTTCCCAGAGTTACACAGATTATAAGTATCAGAGACAGAATTTAGAACTGAGGTCTCCTGACTCTAGAGCAACAAGGTGACTGAATGGTTAGAGCACTGGCCCTGAAGTCAGGAAGAACTGAGCTCATTTTTCATTTTTAATTTCAAATTCTCTCTCTTTCTCCACCCATTGAGAGGGTAAGAAATATGATATTCACAAAGAGTCAGACAGGACTGAAATAACCAAATAACAGCAATAAAATGCATCAAAGAAAATTATAGAAAGTGGAAAAAAACTATATAATAAAAGATAACACTGGAAGGAACCTGAGAAACCAGCTAGTCCAGGGGTTCTTCTTATGTAGAATCCTTTGAGAGTCTGGTGAAGCCTACAGACCCCTTCTCAGAATTCTGCTTTGAAATGTATAAAATGAAATACGTAGGATTGCAAAGAAAACTAATTGTATTGAAATATTTATCAAATATTTAAAAAAAAGACATGGATGATGGGTTAAGGACCTTTGGTTTAGTCCACCTCCTTCTACTTCCTTCATTTCACAGGTAAGGAAACCCAGTCCTAAAGGGATCAAGTGCTTTGTCCAAGGTTAAACAGGAAATAAGAGACAGAGTCAGAGCTCAAATACAGAGGAAGTGATCCAAACCCAGGGAGCCTTCAACTATACAAACTACGATTGAGTGAGCCAGGAATTTTATATCTCTGTTTTGTTTATTTTCTAATTCTTGAGACAAAACCTACAGACGTAATAATTCTGGCCTGCTGTGAACAGAAATGTTGTTCTGTGCATAACAGTGCCAGTGACTAAATGTTCATATTGACTTTATTTCTGCAGAATGATTTTTTAAAATGGACTTGAGATCAAAACAATTAGTATAGATCTCCAAAGTCATTTGAATTTTTTTCCTCCTTATTTTCCAATACGTCCACTCAATTTTTCAGACCAGCTTCTAAGAGAAGATATTCTAAAGAGGTCTAAAGTAATGATTGTTAGGCCTTGAGTTTTTTTAGTTTAATCCAAATCCTTAGTGCGACTGAATAATAACAAGCTAATGTGTATTTACTGCTTTAGAAGCACAAAATATTTTATATGTATGATGTCATTTAGTTCTCACAGTTACTATGTGAGATAGCCAAGACAGGAAATATTTGCCCCATTTTGTAGTTGAGAAAGCATTGGCCTCAGAGACAGTCATCCAACTGATTTGTGTCAGTTAGGATTATAATCCATTTCTTTCGACTCCAGCCTTCTTTTTCTCTACTGAAGCCCCTTAATGGCGATGAGCATTTTTAGCCACAGACAAAAAAATGTAGTATGATAAAATGGATAAACTGTTGAACTTAGAGTCAGCAAGATCTGGATTCAAATTCTGTATTAGCTGTGTGACCCTGGAAAAGCACTTAGCCTTTATATGCTTCAGTCTTTTCATTTATAAAATAAATAGGCTGGATTCCATGACCTCAAATTTCCCTTTCAGCTCTCAATCAACACTTGAAGACCTCTGCTAAATTTGGAATGGATTTGATCAGTGTCAGAGGAAGGGTTGCCCAATACAAATGAAATGTCATGAATCTTCTCAAGGGATGGTGTACTGTATGCTTGACATTCACTAGTAAGCAAGACAATTATAATAACCACTTAAGAATTTACCATTCATTGAGATCAATACTCCTCTGTCTAGAAAAAAAATTAGATTTAGTGTTTTCAAAAAAGAAGACAGATCAACTTGGAAAACTCTTCCAATTATTCTCAATATTGTAGAAGGCAAACTTTGATGGTTCCATAGATATTAGAAATAAACATTAACATTAAGGCATTTAATGTTAGTTAGGAAGACTAGGAAGGATAGGGGTAGCCATATGCAAAACTCTTTTAGATGCATCATCTCATTTGATCCTGACAATCACATCATAAGGTAGCTGCAAAGGTATTATCCCTAATTTTATAAATGAAGAAAATAAGATCTAGAGAAGTTATGTAACTCATTCCATATTTCAGTCTAGTCCAGATCTTCTGACTTTAAGTGTGTGACTTTTCACATTGTACCATACCTGGCCATTCCTTGTTTAGTCCAATAATAATTTCAGGCAGAATTTAGATTGAAAGTAATAAATGTTCAGTCATTTCTTACTTTCGATCTAAATTCTGCCTGCAATTGAGTAATAATACCCTTACATCTACATGCTAATATTTAGATAGAAAGATATAAACAGGTATCTATATATCTCTGTCTACATAGAGATATAAAAAATATTATCTTTGTATGTACACAAATATCTATCTATATTTACATACACTATTGATCAAATCAATAATCGTGTATTAAGGCTAATTTACCATGTGCTAAGTAACTGCTAAGTAAGGACTGACAATACTAAGAAAGGAAAAACAGTTTCTATTCATAAGGATCTTACATTCTAATGGAAGGGCAAATTTTACATATATGTTTATATACAAGTTAATGCATAAAGTAGATGTAAGGTAATCTTGGAGGGACCAAGATTAGCAGATGCGGGCTGGGATGCAGGAAAGACTTCTGTGGAAGACAGCAATGAGCTGAGTCTTGAAGGAGTTCGGGAATTCTAAGATTCAGAGGTGAGAAGGGAGAGAATATTCCAGGGGATAGAGGTCAAGATTGTATTTCACTTTAATTATCCTAAATTATCACTAGTTAATTTGTTTGGGCATTTTGCCAATGGACTTTGCCACCTCCTTGCCAAAACCCTGCCTCTTAGAATAGTTCACTGTCCAAGGATCTTTACCTTCTCTTTTCACCCTCTTGATCCTGATCAATCCAATAATAACAAGTATTTATAAAGTACCTTCGAGGTGCCCAGCACTGGTCTAAGCACTAAGGCTACAAAGAAAGACAAGTCTAGTCCTTGCCCTCAATGAACTCATGATCTAATGGAGGAGGGCAACATGCAGACAATTATGAATAAACAAGATACATACAAAATAAATTAGAGATAATTTAGGGGGTTCAAGAAAGATTTCTAGCAGAAGGCAAGATTTTAGTTTGAAGGCAGTCACAGAAACCAGAAAACAAAAACAAAAACAAATACTCTAAAGAAGTTTGAGGAAGTTTACAAGAAGTTATAATGAGGAAGAGGCATTATAGGAGAATCCTCCGCAAAAGAACATAGAAAACAGAATATAATCAGTCCTTTGCAGCAACTGTATTAGTTACCACAGTAATAGCTGTGCTGTCCATTCCTCATAACCAGTTAGATGAAATAAATATTATTGGCATAGAACATGAAACATTGAATTTCTCATAATATTTTAATTACTGGGCACTTGCTTCCTTTCCTCCTGACCCAAGTGCCCATGACACTATGCATCCTGTTAAGCTTTTGGCAAAGATTTGTTTACTGATTCCAAAATCTTACTAAGAAGTATATAGAAATTCTCTAAGTAGGGGAGATGAGAAAGAGCCCTGGGCTTGAAGCCAATAATCCAATGTTTTTGACTCAGCACAGGTCACTAAATGACTGCAAGACTCCAGAAAATTCTCTACACCTTAATTCTTTTTTTCTGCAAAATGAGTAAATTGGATTATTGTCCAATTAGTTCTAAAAGGACTCATATCCTTTCTAGTTCTAGAATTCTGTAATTATCTTCTTCAAATACACAGAGAGAGAGAGAAAGAGAAAGAGATAGAAAGAGAGAGAGAGGTAGAGAGAGACAGGGAGAGAGAGGGAGAGAGAGAGAGAGAGAGAGAGAGAAGGAGGGAGAAAGAGGAAGAGAGAGGAAGGGAGGGAAAGGAAGAGAGAGGGAGAGGGAGAAGGAGAGCCAGCCAATTTTTGGCCAAGCATTATCAGATTCTGAATACTTACAAATGTAAAAAATAAGCCTATCTATCCAGTGCTACATAAAGACAGAGATTAAACTAGTAATATTGCTATACATTTAAGAAAGGCTGAATTCATTCAAACAATTCTTATTCCATCCTGCCTCTCAGTTCCATCAGCGGACTCATTTAAATAGCATATCTTAGGTTAGCATTGCACAGAACTGTATACATATACAACAAAACATGTATGCAAAGGTTTGCACATTTTAGCATTTATGTTATACTTCTTAAGTATTATATTATGACTACATGTAGCACTGATAGTAGCCAGCTAACCCATTTGACACTCACATAGGAATTATATTATTTTTCATTGTCATTACACAGATTTTTATTGGGCATCTAATGTATAAATGAAAATCTATATAAATGGGATTGTGCTTTAATAAGCTATAGCCCAGACTATGAATCTTAGCCACAGAAGATTTGACGAGTTTCCATACCACCCAGAAATACTAGTCGAGTTTGGGGATTTCAGGGAATATTGACAAGGTCTCACATTTTGATCAATTTTAAAGATTAATGACAAACTAACTTAGTGTACTTACCCATTCATATAAACAAGGCATAAAACAGGAGAGTCTTCCACTTCACTACCCTACCTAAATATTCTGGTATTATGAAGAGAAGTGATATCTCGATAATCTAAGCCAGCAGAAGAAAAACAAAAACTTGGTTTATTTAGGCAATGAACCATAATTGAAGAAGTTAAAGCTACACAGACAAAGTAGCTATAGATTTACTAAGCCAATGCAAATAAGTACAGAGATTGACAGAATTCCATTGGTGTTAAGGGCTATAGTCATAGACTTTTCCATATTTGCATCCATATCCCCCCCCCTTTTAGGTGAATAGGCCAGATCTAGATGTTGAACACCACACAACAATTCCCAGAAGGAGAATTCTGGCATGGGGCTGTATTTGTTATTGTTGTTGTTGTTGTTGTTTTCAGTTTATCCTCAACCCTGCCGTTGAATGTAAGATTCTTGAGGGTAAGGACCTTTTGTTTTCTTAACATAATAATTTTAACATAATGATTTTATGAGTGGATTTTCTCTGCCAGTACTGATTAGCAAGTATTCAAGAACTTACTGTCTTGGAGAATGGCTTAGGGCCTTGAAAAATTAAGTCACTTCAACCAGGTCACATAGCCAGTGTGTAGTACAAGGTGGAGATTAAACCATATTTCATTGACTCTTTCTGTCCATTCTAGCTATGCTGCCTCTCTGTAATTGATATTTGTTAAAATTGAATTGAATTGAGAAAATATGACATCATAGTCAATAGTTATTTTTGGAACCTCCCTAAGGCTGAGAGTGATTGCCCAGTTCTTCCTTCTCCTCTTTCCTCCCTTTCTTTTCATTCTTCTTCTATCTCTTGTTTTACCAACCAAATTAGAAAAGAGAAGCCTTAAGGGAAACATGACTGGGTCTTCTAATATCTCATGATGAAAAGGGACTAACAGTCTTCTAATATCTCATGATGAAAAGGGACTAACACAAATAAGTCACTGTTGCAAAGACACACAAAGTTTCATATAAGAATAAGGATCCCAATAATTAGATCTGTCCTAAAATGAAATAAGCAATCTTGGAAGAGGATCAGTTCCAATTCATTGAAGGTCTTCAAACAAAACATTTCTGCCATGGAATTAAGTCTTGGAAGTTGGTAGATTCCACCTCATTGGAGGTCTTCAACCAAGACCTGCATGACCATTTGTCAGCTGTGTTGAAGAAGAGATTACTGTTCAGATTTAGTTTAGACTTATTAGTCTTTGAAGTTGGATTTTAGGAATTCTATGTCCTAAGAGGCTTAAGTTATTTTTAAAGCCATCCTAAATTTTCACTATACTTCATATTAATGCTTCCTTCATCTTTCAATACTTTATACTATTAACACTGGTTTGGAAGAGTAACTTCAATGAATTTACTTTAGTGTGAAGCTTGGTTTTAATAAATAATGTCACAATTAGGGGTTTAGTCCAGTCCAGGCCAAATGGCTTCCTAAGATCATATGACATAGAATGAGAGGATCAGATATTTTGACAACTAGAAATGGCTTTTAAGATTATGTAGAAGACACGGCAACAACAAGACTATATGATCAATTCTGATGGACATGGCTCTCTTCAACAATGAAATGTTTCAAACCACTTCCAATTGTTCAGTGAAGAAAACCATATACACTCAGAAAGAGGGATATGAAATGTGGACCAACAGAACATTTTCATGATCTCTATTGATGTTTGCTTGCATTATGTTTCCCTTTTCAGATTTTTTTTCTTGTAGATCTGACTTTTCTTGCACAGCAAGATAACTGTAAAAATATGTATACACATATTCTATTTGTCAAGTATTTTAATATGATTAGCATGTAGTAGACTTCCTGCCATCTATGGGGAAGGGTGGGGACTAGGGGGAAAAATTTGTAATGGAAAGCTTTGCAAGTGTCCATGTTGAAAAATTACCCATACATATGTTTTGCAAATAAAAAGCTTTAATAAAAAAATAGAAAAAGAATGCCTTCATGCAATGGAAAAAAAGATTATGTAGAGGAACCCCCTATTTTACTGATAAGGAAATTTGGCCTTTAAATGGTTAAATTATTAAGTAACAAATTACTCAAGATAATCTGGGATATGACTGAATATTCCTCTAGGAATTCCAAGGATATTCTACCCACATTTCAGCTATTTTTACTCTACAATTTTATCCTTAGTCTCTGTGCTTCTCCCTTCTCCTACCTCCTGATTCATCTCCTCCTTCCAAGAATACTTCATCCTGCAACAATCTATAATGGGGTATTTCAATGTATTTTGTGACCTTAATGATATGAGTTTTTTCTTCATTGGTGCAAACCACAATTTTCCTTACTTTTTTGTGACAATTAAAGATACCCATAGAGGTCCCAACAAGGACCTAGATCATGGAATCACAGAATCTCAAGGCAAGAAAAGATCTTAAAAGCCATATAATCCAACCCATACCTGAACAAAAAATTTCTGTTATCTGACATATGATTGTTCTGGTTTTCCTTTGAGGTCTCCAATAAGGTAGAACTTGCCACTTTCTAAGACTATCCATTCTACTTTTGGGCAGCACTAGTTTTAAGGAAAATTTCTCAATTATATCAAGTCAAATTTGTCTCTTTGCAACCCCCACCCATTGCTTCTAATCCTGCCTTCTGAGTGATCTGTTCATACAGCGTGAATAACAAGTGAACACTCAAGCTATCTATCTGTTCTCCTTAACCTTCAAAATGGCACAAGCTCACTTCCTCTTCTAATCATATATTTTTGTGAAAGTGTTTTACTCAACTTCTCTCAAATCTTCACTGGTAATATGTTGCAACCCATTTATGTCCACCAGGTGTAATGAAGAGGCAACCTACAGTTCTCATTATTTCTCCTGAGGACCTATATTCAACATCTCTGTGTCTTTTTAAATGTGCAGGACTTTGAAGGGAAATTATTTTTTTAATCCATGGTAAAGATGTCAATTAGTGTGAATGTGATTTTTTTCCATTAAGATTTTCATTTTAAATATTTTTTTTGTATTTGTGACTTTTAGACAGTTTTCCTCTTGGAAGAGGGTGGTAAAATATGAGTGACAGAATAGTTTATTGGATTTGAAATTTTCCTTTCGATAAAGTTTTTAAGTGTCATCTAACTAGTGTCATCTCTTTTCTCTTGAACATCCCCTGTTTACATCTTCTGTTCAGTGAATACTGATTGATAAGATCAATGCCATAATTTATGCTATTTTTTGGCTAAAAGATATAGAAATAGTTCAGTATGTTAAAAATATGTTTTATCATCATCAGTGGAAGAAAATTCAATGAAGCAACATTTAAAAACATGAGGCATAAAATAACACCATTTTATGGCAAGTGTCCAGTACTTTTATTTTATTTTTTGTTTAGGCAATTGGGGTTAAGTGACTTGCCCAGGGTCACTCAGCTAGGGAATGTTAAGTGTCTGAGACCAGACTTGAACTCAGGTCCTCCTGACTTCACGGCTGGTGCTCTATCCACTGTGCCACCTAGCTGCCCCATGTCCAGTACTTTTTTGAACAGTGATAAATCTTTCCCCACAATTTTATATCAGTTCTTCTTTCAAATAATTAAAGCTTAAAATCTAGATTAATTCCACTTTTTAAAAATAAAACAAGGTGACCCTAAAAAAAAGGTTCAAAGTTGACTTGTGGCCAAAATTCTATTTTATTTTTTTCTATCATTAATCAATGTCATTTATAGTTTTTAAAAGTCCAATATTTTCATGTCCTTAAGTATATGCAGTTCTATTCAATTTGACATACCTTTTAAGCATTGTACTAGGTACAAGGGATACATAAACAGAAATGACAAAATCCTTGTCCTAAAGAAGCTAACATTTTACTGAGAGGATACAACATGCAACACACACACACACACACACACACACACACACACACAAATGAGTTCAATAGTAACCATACTACCAGAACTAAATTTGGAATACTTAGAATAAGCAACAGTTTTTTGCCTGAAGGTCACAGAAGCAGTGATGTTATTAAGTTGGAAATGTGAATTCTGGGAAAGGAAGATTTTGAATGCAGTTTAGAGGATGAACTAAATACAAACCAATGGCATCTTCTTTTCCCTTTTCTCTATTCCCTGTGAAAGAACTGTCCTCAGTTAACTGTCCAATACATTCATTTTCAATCTTCCATTTCTGGAGAAGAGAAGAGTAAAGGCAGAGAAATCTATTGAACTACCTATGGGTTGCAGCTCTGAGTCAACCAGTGATCCAAATGACCTATTCCTCAATTGTTTAGTGTCTTGTTTGTTGATTTATTCTCTTTGATAGAAAAAGTGACAGCTTGACTTGTGTGGTTAAGGATGGCAGAAGGGACAGTTGGGGATTGGGGGGTTGGGAGTTTCTTTTGGCCTTAAGGGAAAAAAGATACTTTACTCCCTTTGATAAAAGTTAAGGTGGAAGAGAGAACATAGAATTTGCCTGTGCTCTTTTAAAAGATAGAAATCATTTTTTTTTACTACAACAAAGGAGTTGAGTGGGAAATGAGGTCCCTGCATCACCACAGGAGACAGAATACTGGTAAGAGAGACCATTGATGCCTTAGATGTATGATAAAAAAATCATACATCTGTATGATGTATGTAATGTATGATTACACTTGAGACCATGATTTCACAAGCACCATCACAAGTAGAATTTTTCTTTCTTTCTTTCTTTCTTTTTCTTTCTTTCTTTCTTTCTTTCTTTCTTTCTTTCTTTCTTTCTTT